>JAKSZP010002627.1:600000-794325 GCA_022478985.1 Massospora cicadina | reverse complement strand
TTCATTAATACATGACCGCCCAATTTGGCTGATTCCCAGTAACCCAATATCGCCTCATTTAGAAGCTCTTAATTACCATTACCAGTTCAATTCCAGCAGATTCCATTCATTTCGTCATGATGACCTTCAGCTTATTGTCCATTCATATCAAATTCACAACAGTATCTATCCAGGCGAATATTATTAAGTGGAATCACTAGGCTGCAGATCCCAAGCTTTTCATATACTTAGGATATTTCTGATTTATAATCATTGATATCTTCCTTAGTAATTTATATTAAATTAGGCACAAGCTAATATTTTTATATACCTATCAAATTAACTGATAAATAGCCAGTCAACTACTCAATAGATATATAATTTGAATGGCCTAAGTAAGAAATATTTTACCACTATAACGCATTTATAATGCCATGAAACGACTTATAGAATTGCGCTATTTCTCAGCAATGGATCTGCAAAATGGATACTGTCTGATGGAGCTGCAAACAGAAGACCAGAAGAAGTGTGCTCTGATTACCATTTAAGACCTAAATGAATAACCTTGTATGCTACAGGGCTTATGCAACACCATGGCTACGTTCTAAAGAGTATTGAATTAGATCTTGAGATTTAAAGAAGTTGAGCGTGCTCAGCTAATTGGATGACATCACTGTGTTCATCAGAACGTCAAAGATCATATATACACCCAAAGGAGTTTCTAACTGTCTAAGATAGAACAACCTCATTCTGAAGAGAAGCAAGTGCTCGCTTTTGAAGATACAGTTGTAATTTATTAGCCATTTAGTGAACCAAAGAGAATTTAGGCCCCAGCAAGGGAGTGCTGAAGTTTTTGCCAATGTTTTGATTTAAGGTAATAAATGGGTTGAGATTCCTAATCTCAAATTTACCTTGATAAGTCAAGTCAAAGCCTCCTCGATTGGAACCTTCCATTGAGGACCATGTTGGTTGTTTTATTAAGAAACATCTAGCACATGGGAACCAATGAAGACACACTCTGGATTAACACCTAAGCTTCTAGATTCACAAAATGTGGTATCCAATCATTGTGGTCATAAAGACTTTGTCAACAGTTAGCAATGAGAGCGTCAACTAGGCATTTAATCCAGAAGGACTTGGAGGATCATGAATATAAGGAACCATGTAGGTCTCCTTAGCATTGTATACCCACTCGCCCTATAAATATTAATCTTCTTAACCCAATAAAACAGTCTATTGTTTTTTATTTTTTTTATTCAATAACTTCTCCGCTAGGTTTACAGCTTTAAGCCCCATTAAGAACATCAGCATACAGTCTAAAAACTGATTAGACAACAGACAAGGTGATTCCTCCAAGTGCATGTGAGATGTCCAGGTGTTCATAGCATGGTAGGATATTACCACAAATCTGTTCTGAACATCGCGGACATTGCCAGGCTGCTCACACACTTTCTCAATATAGGAAACTTATTCATTTGGGAACAATAGCAAGAAGATGTATTCAACCAGCTCATGCATAAACTGATAGAAGCCCCAATCTTGATATATCCAGACTTTCAAAGACACGTTACATACCATCTAGTACTAAAAAAAGACACGTTACATATACACTAATGCTAGTGAAGTGGGTATGGGCACTATATTAGCGCAGTATCAAAAAGTAGATCACCTTATGTAGTTCTATAAAGACATTGACCAAAGCAAAGTGCAACTACACGGTTACAGAGTGTAAATGCCTAGAAGGGCCTAGAGCCATACACCACGTCTAATCTTTACGTTCACAGCATGCACTTCATAAAAATTACTGATCATGCCCTCTGAGATGGTTGACTAGCATGAAATATCAAAACAGATAAATATCACGGCGGGTTGTTCAGCTGCAAGTAACTATTTTTGAGATTTAAATTGGCTAGGAGAGAATAATTGAATGCGGATGGCTTGTCATGATTACCTTTCTACCATTTAGCGAGAATATGAGAGCTATAGGATCTACAAAGATATAGGAAACCAAAGAGATATGGAAATAAGACGATGCAAGAAAGAAATATTGTAGAGCTGTTCAAGAGAGAAGAGGTTTAGAGATGAACAGCTGGAGAAACAAGTACAGGAGTAAAGGGTTATATGTGAAGCTGAGAAAATAAAAGGTGCTAGTCATGGAAGGACATCATTGAGTAAGCCACGGAAGGCTATAGAAAGAAATACAACTCTTCTAGGAGAACTTTTACTGTGAGACATGTTGGCCAACGTCAGTCAGGTCTGAAGTTCTATATCTAATGCACCCAATACAAGCCACTCCCAAAGAAAACTTTTTTCAGCTTTCCCTCTAAGAGCGCCTTTTTCCCAATGTCTCCATCAAGAGTGTTTAACATTCTTTAAATCATTCAATGTGATTACATTATAATGTAGCGATAGATCATTTCACTATTTGAACAGAAGCAATTGAAGTTAAGGTGTTTACCTCAAGAGCTACCTTAAATTCCTCTACTGCTACCACTGCCTCTCTAAGTTCGATCCTGGTAGATGAACTTTGGGTAGGTGATGATTTTGACTTGTTGGCGTTGCGCACCAATGTCCTGAACTGAGATAGCAAATAGCAAGGCGGTCCATGGAGTTCCTAGCCTATCATACGCCGCTTGTGGAGGTTTTCTGGGTTTTATCATCCTTTACCATTAATTCAAATCCCTTTCATTGGTGCAGTATTGTCCCAGTTCGGCTCACCTCAAATAAAATTTAAAATTCCTCTAAGGTAAGTCATTACTAGCCTTGGATTCCCTCAGATACTGCTTTCCATTGATGGAAGAAATTTCATCTCATATTTTGTGAGATACAAGATGGAATTAGTAGGTGTCAAGAAGCAGTTTACCACGCCTTACACAAACTCTGCCAACAGAAGCGCGGAAAAGTAAAATCATACCCTCGCAATATTCCAAAATAATATCACACTTAACCACAGATTAGAGTGAGACATATTGTTGCCATCAGACATGTTTGCTTACTGGTTAAGCTAACATAGGACTATTAACATGTCTCCATTCAAGGCGTACATAGAAAAAAGTCTCATTACTGAGTTTTCTAGCTCCAGTAATGGATGCAGATAGGAATAATCTACCTCCTTAGGATAACAAGAAGATTTGGTGGAGGAATTAGTCAGAACCGGGTGAACATCAGCAACAATACCATGAAGCCACTTAAGGAGAGTACCAAAGAGAGTGACTAAAGACCTAAGTTGCCCATCTTGAGGTTGGGTAGATATTGATGTATTACCATATAAGCGGAGAAAAACTTGAGAAGTTGCAGGTTATTTGGATGAGACATGCGTCTGTTTTCATGAAAAGAGGAACTGGGTATCCCATAAAGGAAAATATCATACACATTATCTATAATTGATTCCAACTCAGCACTTAAAGTCTTTTCCTAGGTAATGTCTTTAGTATTGTTGAGAAAGTCTCAATTGTGGTTGTAAAATTCCTTGATATATAGGAAACTGCTCCTGAGCACCACCTTTGCAAAATTACTAATAATGATATTAACAATATAGCTGGCCATAGTAGCAATTGAGTCTCATCTGACATGGGAAGCAATAAAATTTAATTTAAAAAAATTAAGCCCCTTTTATAGTCTCTTACTGATCTATAATTCCTAATGATGGAGATTTTTTTATACCCCCTGATCGCAACAATAATTTGACATCTGGTCGCCATGATGTCAGAGGATACGATTGTATTGATACTATTCCTAAAGAATATGGCCATAATGTCACAAATGTCGCCATGGAGAAATCCCTTTTTATAGCTTTGGTCTTAACCACCAATGATAAAGTAATTACCAAATCCCCATTTGAAAAGGGTTTCCTCATATGTACAAAGATGAGTATCAAAAATTTTATGAAAATAATAAGCAAATTAATTTTGTACTCCATTGATTGAGATATAATGTATCCATACAGCCTCAAGAGCCATGATGGTCACAAAGACAAGAGCCACTTATGAAAATAATTAGGAGTTACACATACACAAGCAGTCCAAAGATCAGCGATATAATATACAAAAAGAAGATCAGAAGATCACAGAGAAATAAGGAATTGTACTCCGCTATCCCTGTTAACTAAGAGAAAGTGAACAATCGCCTTATGAGAAAGAGTTGATGTGTTAAAATCAAGTCCTAATCTATTCACCCCCAATCCCTTAAGCTTTAGATATACTTATTATAAACATAAATAAAATAACATTTTTACAGAAACTGTGTTTATATTGTTATTTTATTTGGCGCTAATAATGGCAAATATAAAAGACTTATTGTCAAAGGTTAAAACTTTCCTTCCTATTATCATCAGAGTTTGAAAAGAGTTCTAGCGAGCTTAGGAACAGCCCCTGTTATGTTTAATTCCAAGGTTTTAATAAGGTTTGTCAAGAATGGAACCATAGGTAAAATCCTTATATACAAAAGAACAAGCCCCTCCAATTCTCCTGATGATAAACCCTGTGAGAAATAAATGAATTACTGCCTTTGTAATAACCCATATCATCAGTACCCCCTTATGGAAAAAAACCACTTTAACAATAGGCGGGTTTTCTTGATGCCAGAATTTCTTTGACCTCGGCCTCCTGAGATCCATCCACCAATACTGGCTCTGGCGAAGAAGTTTTTCACCCTAGAAAGGGGAAATCAGAGATGCATGGAAGTCATTATGCTGCTATCAATGCAAAGGAAGCATCAGATGGAAATAATCATTACCCAAATATTCCTCCCTAACACAAGTGATTAAATGGTTACTTGCAAATTTCTTTTAAAGAACCTTCATTTGCAAGTAAATCATGTCCAACATGACCAAGGATCCTTTTTTTAATCATGGGCGTGAAGTCGCTTGCAATCTGCACAATAATTGTAGTCACTAAGGGCTTTAATAGACTATTGCGCACCAAGTTTTGGTTATCCCAGATCGGCAGCAGGCATCAATTCACAGTAGGCACCTCCAAGCAAAGGCAGAGCCAATTTGAAAAGAGGGGGTGTAGCCTAAGGTAATTCATATGGGGAGAAGCCAATAGACAAGTGTTTGCAGTTTTATAAGTAAAATGCGCCAAGGGAAAATTAGCAGACTAAGAGTCCTGAGTATAATAGGCGTAGCAGCAACGTTACTTCTCGAATTGGTTGATTCTTTCCATCTTTTATGACATGATGTAGATGATATGCATTAGAATGATGTGGATTGTTCCTAAGGATGAATAACAAAGCGCTCCAGAAGTGGGCTGCAAACTAGAGTCCCAAATCTCTTACCACTTCTAAAGTAAGCCAAAAATTGCGAAGACATGAGTAAAAAAGTGACTAGCCATTTCCTCTGTAGAAATCTCTGAATGACATGAGATGAACAATGCAAACTTGTTAAGTTTAACCTATTACAACAATGGTTGCTTCAAACCCATTGGAACTAAAATTTCTACACTAAAGTCAACAGATATGCAGGTCCAAGCTCTACTGTCTATAATTATGGGTGTAGCAGATCATTTTAACAAAACTGGTTTATTTTACATGGCACAAGTAATTTAAGTTGCAATCCATGTGAGGATTTAAATAGAGATATAAGGCAATCAGGTCATAGTTTCACAAGATAATTCATTTTTTTATTTCCTGGGTGACCCACCAAGGGATGGTCAAGGTATTCGCAAATTACCTTTTTGCAAAGCAGGGGTATAAAAACTCTGTTTCAAAACAGAATCATTCCATCATTTAGGGTATAGTGCGTTCTTTTGTGAGGAGAGATTACCAGTTAATCAATTAATTCCAGCCCCTTCAATCAAGATGTTTAGCCAGTTAACACAAGGGAAACCAATGGTTCATCCAGCGCCCAATACACCACAGAAACTGCAGGAGGAGCAATGTCTATGATCTGAGAAGGGGAATGACCATGGTAAGCTCTTGAGACTCCTCATAGGTTAGACTTATGGGAGGGATCAAGACTCAGATTATCTGGAAGAACTTTAGACCATCTTCACAAGCTCAGAACTAAAGTTGAATCTACAGAGATTACAGAAGGTTTGGACTAGATAACGCGCCAACTTCTGTGGCTTCCAAAATTACATGAGGGCTTGGTGATCCGTTCTGACCAACACTTCATATTAGAACCTTTTTGAAGGTACCAACAGTGTGTGGTCAACCATGCCGCCGCAGCAAGCTCCTTATCATAAACCGTCCATGGTTGCTCCAAGGAGGAGAACTTGTGAGAAAAGTAAGAAACAGGGTTATCTAATCTTTTATGGTCTTATAGTATCACAGACCTCACAGCTGTCACAGAGGCATCAAACGCCACAATAAAGGGCTTAGATGGATCCACATGATTAATAACATGAGCAAACACAAATACTTCATTGGTGGCATTAAAAGCTTATTGCAGACTACCATCCACTTAAATGGGAAGCTTTCCCCATTAATTTGTGAAGGGGTACCATAAACTGATAAAGCACATATTCTAATTTCTTAAGGAATATAAAGGTGGCCAAGAAATTGTGAAAGCTGTTTTTGCATTGTTAAGGTAGGCTAAGATAAGATGTCTCAAGGTTACAGGGAGGTATGGTATATCCAACTTATAAAAGCTAGAATATCCATAAATAGACTTCCTCTTTGAAAAACTCACACTTTTAGGGCTTCACATACAGGTCCACTTTCTGTAAAGCGACTTTACAGCTTTAGGATCCTTTTCATGCTGCACATGATTGGATGAGTGTACCAAGACTTCAACAATATAGATTACTGCAAAGGTAAAGAGGAGATTACCCAGGAGGTCATCAATTATATAATAAAACATGGACAGTGCATGTTAAGAACGAAGGTCATTACTCTGAACTAAAATATATCTTTTTTTATAAATGCTCGTGAGCCACTCATGACTTACAAAACTCTCATGGATTCTGTTGATAAAGATAAGACTGCGCCGCCACTATGGATGAAAAACTTCACAGAAAGACAATCAGAATGCCATTGATACAGCCAACTATAGTAGGTGATATAGATTAAGTAGAGAAATATCACTATTGGCCAGATTTTCCAAAAATCAGAAGACATGGCTGATAAGGAATACTGCAAACTAATTATAGTCAAAAATGTAACTTTTAAGATTTTTTTATTTAAAAATAAGCAAAATAAAAGATAAACTGAATACAGATCCTGTTGGGCCAGCTGGCTTATAAACTTCTCTTGTCATAAAGGTGGTATGTATTAGGTTCAAACAACCTTTAGACAGCTCACTCCAAGTATCAACACAAAAATTAATCTCTAAACACATCTACATCAAGAATGCAAGCTCAGATTGCTCTGAGACTAATTTAGATTTCCACTATCAAATTTTTATAAAAACTTTCTGCATCCTAGTCATGGTTAGGAAAATGGAAATATAGTTCATAGGGATTGGCGTGGAATGCCCACGAGCAGAGATATTAAGTTCTTTTACAATTCAAAATCAAATAGGTTTATGTCTCTCTAAGATATTAAGGGTTGCCTAACCACAATAACTTGCAAGTCAGAAAACTTAGGATTTCCGCCGCACTGGTTTTGCTTTAATGGACTCATTTGCATATAAAATTAGTTGCTCCCTTAACTAAGACTGAAACTTATCTCCTGACAGATACTGCATTGTAGGGACAGACAACCTGGCGGCTGATTCTACTCTATGGCCTTTACTACCTCCTTGCACACCTTAATCCTTCCCAGAAACTCCTTAGTGGTGGGAAAGATTATAAGCGAAGAAATCTTAAGTTGGTAGGCTGTGACCCAACTCTAATTAACTTCATGGGCTAAATCTCCCTTATTAATGAAAGGTACAGCTGCCTTCTTAGGTCACTTCCTGGTTCTATGGGGAACTCCTTCCTGTTCATGCATATGAGCTGCTCCCCATCACTTGCTTTACCCTTACCTTTTAGAACAGAGGGGGATCCACTGCTTGGAACCTGTAGAAGTGTGTAACGCTTGTATTTTTTGGACAGCTTAATTAAAAATGAATACAATTTTTTGGGAGGGATGGTATGCTTTGAGTGAGTTTATGGAAAACAACCACCAGCTCATTGCAGTTGGCACAATGCTAAGCGCAAACATCTTATTTTTTATTATTGCAAACCCTTCCAGGAAACTAAATACTGTATATTACAATGGGATCATATTGAAGAAATAATTACTTCGAGTTCAACTTCCTGGGAATCTTCCTCCAATACTGGCTTGGGAATGGAGTGCCCTTCACCCTTGAAAGGAAAAGCCAAGAAGCGTGAAAAATTATGCTACTTCTAATAGGGGAGTTAGATTCAAAAACATCATTCCCAGTATTCTTCTCCGCCACATGAGGACCTGAATTCTTAATTTCATATTTATTTAAGGTGAATTTCATTTGCAAGTGGCGAGTATCCAACATGACCAATGAGCCTTCCTTGAACTTGTGGGTAAAAGCTGTTTACACTCTGCGAGCTTCTCATAGTCATTAATAGTCCTGGAAAAATGTTTCAAAACAAACTCTGAGCCACACAAATTTTCAGTAAGCAATCCTCAGCTGCAGGTACTTCTGAGTGGAGGCGAGGGCTAATTTGACATGAGGTAATAAAACCGTAAGTTGGCCTCATATAGGGAGAAGCCAGTGGAAGAGTGAGTGGCAATCTTTTAGACAAACTGCGCCAAGGATATTTTCAGCCTAAGAGTCCTGGATTTCAGGGAATAGCTGAGAAGATACTGCTCCAAAATATGATTGACCATTCCCTCTGACCATTAGATTGTGGATAGTAGGCGGTAGAACGATACTGCTGATCTTTATAATAGCCAGTAGCGCACTTTTGAATTTTGGGCTGTGAATTGAGGACCCTAAAAACTTACCACTTCTAAAGGTAGGCCAAACATTGCTAAAAATTAGTAACAAAGAGCCTCGTAGTCTCTTCTGAAGAGATAGCTGAATGGCAAGAAATAAAATTTGAGAGTGAGGTAATATATCCACTAAAACTATTATTGCGTGAATTCAATGGGAAAAGGGAGTTTCACAATAATAGCAACAAATATGGGAGTCTAAAGTCCTTCCGCCGTTGTAATGAACGTAGCAGACTGTTCTTTCACGGGATATCTGATGTTGACCAGGACCATGTAACACAGTTCATTGTCCAGGTAGGTAAATTTTTAATATAAAAGGTCAAATGAATGACTGATTAACGAGCTTAATACATTTATAAATGTCTTGATGACACACTGAGGGGTGGTCATGTATTTTCGAATAACCTTGTCACGAAGCAATGGAGGCACCCAAGCCATTTTAAAAACATAATCATCCTATAATTTATAGTGTATTGGGTAAATTTGTGAGATAAGGCTGACAGATGTAGGGGTTTTTGATTTGCCCATATTAATCAGCGAAGTAAATTAAATTATAGATGTTTGTCTACTAGAAAACAAGAGACTCTAGTTGATGTGGGGGTTATTGTTTTTAATTATAACTATTGTTTGGGAATAACCCTAAATGAATTACTGATCCATCAGGTTTAATATTCCAGATTGTTAATGTTTCATTGGGATAATGCCTGAAAATGTATTTTCTTTATGATTTGATTGCCAATTAAATAATTTGTAGATTATACATTAGTCAATTGGGGTCTGTCACTGATAAACATTGGAATTTATGGTTAGTTACTGAAGCATTGACAATGCTTCTTTCAGTAAATCGTGGCTTAACTTTTTAGGTTTTGTGGTATGATGTTGATGGGTAAAGGTCCCATTAAAAACTGGTTGATAGTCCAAATAGGGTACTCTGCTGATGTGATTGAAAATTGTGGGGACCCTTTTTCTCAATTAACCATGAAGAGGTCGTAACTCTGGTTTTAGAAGCAATCTGACTAGGCATATGAGGTAGGTCCACAGGGAGCGACCTCAGAGGGCAAATCCTGCAGCAACAGTGCTGTTTTCCAGTGAGGCGCCAACAGAAGGGTTGGTCGCCAAAACCCTAAAAGTTCCCTGATTTTTAAGTATTTAGCAGATAAAATAAGCGCAATTAATTCATAGTTTAAAACTTTTATACATTGGTTGTATAGTTTACTCTTGGGATAAGAGTTTAAGGATTAGATATTATTTATCTAACTTATTTGGCTATTGAGGTCTATGCAGAATCTTCAATAAGAAAGGATAGTGATAGAAGTTCCCTATCATTTCAGATATGCCTTCAATAGTTGGAAGGTTAAGCACCTGTTTAGCGTTGTTTTGTACTCAAACTGGTTTTGAGAGAGCTCAACTAGAGTGATAGTCCTCATATAATTACTTCCACCACAATATATTGATATCAATACTTCAATCAGCGCACATATCAGCAACCTGTTCAGTTAATTAGAGCCAAAGCGAGCTACACAGAAGTTTATATTTGTTACTTATTGTTAAGAAAAACCAGCGCTCAAAAATTAACATTTGGTACTCACTAAAGGGTTAGTTGAGTTTTCAAAAACTAAATTCAATAGGAGAGGTTATCAATAATTTCATATAAGAAGGAACTTAGGAAGCTCTGGACGAAGTTGGACACCATTAATAAGAACATACTGAGCTCAGTGTCACAAGCCAATGTCATACAATGTAGGAGCTTGTAGTCAAAGCTGAAGAGGAGATTGAGCAGATCAGGAAAGTTAATAATGACCTCTGTGGGAAGGTTGCCTTCTTGAAGCAAAAGAAAGGCAAAGTCAAATAAAAAAACTTTTTTAGAAACTGAATGTGAATCGGATAGTGAACGCTTCCACCACCTTCAGGAAGATATGGCGAGAATTTTGATGTGTATTGATGAACTAGAAAATTACAAGTGTTGTTGCGCTCAACTGGAGGTGAACTAAGCCATCAATAATACATACAAAACTCCTGTTAGTAAGAATTCCCCATCTGAAAATTGCCTTAATCATTTGCTGGCATGTTGGAGATGACTCCTGAAGCAACGCTTATGTATAGTTGAGTCGTTGGGCAGGAATCCTCTGCCAGTGGAGTGACCAAAGAATTTCGAGATATGCCAAAATTGCCCACATTTCACTGAGACAACGCACTGGCTTTTTTCTGTCTTTTTTTAGATAACTATGTTTGGGTATGGGAACCGTCAAAAAAGTGGTAACTGTTATGAACTACCTGTACAATGATTTACCAGAATCTGGTGTTGCCCTTTCTAAATAGGGAAAATTGGTCATACTCTGAAGCAAAGGGAGAGCTTATGCTTTATTACAGAAGTCCTAGAAAGCCAACCAAATCATGAGTTTATGGACATAAAATTCAGAATTGATGAGACCTTGGCTGCTTTTGCCGACCATTTTACCAGGAGTTGCAGATCCTGGAAGGTCAAAAGCACTAAAAGATTTTGATGCATGCATCACTATGTAAGTGGCATTTTGGCCCTATAAAGAGTTGCATCAAACATGGCATCAGCGCTGGTTAACAAAACATCTACATCTCAGATAACAACTTATCTAAAAATGTTAGAAGCAACGTTTGAGGCCCCCAAATAAACCTTAAAGTTATTCAGATGAAAGCTCAGAATATTGTTAATTCTCTGAGACTAACAAGGAACCTGAGAATCAACTTGTAATAGGAAATAAAACTGAAGGGCAGAAATGAGCGGATAGAACGCCAATCCTCAGTTTCTAATGTGGAAAACTTTGGCACTTAATTGCTCAGTGTCAGGATAAGAAGACTAGAGAACAAGTTACTCTAGTGCAGACTAAGAAAAAGAAACTGGTCCAGAGTTAGGAAAAGGACCACCAGTCTAGTTAATGGGACAATCGAGTACTGCTGTCAAAACCGTTCCCCCTGATATAATGAACGATAATATTGACACACCTGCTTATTTGTGGAAGACAAAACACATGATCTGCTTTACTAAGTAGTCAATTTGGATGTTGATGAGATTAACCGAGAAAAAGCAAAGAAGATAGACCCCAAAATTGTGAATAAGGTTGCTTGATTATGTGCTCAACTGATAGAAGAAAATATCAGATCCAACAAAAGCCGCAAAGTGTTAATCAAGACAAAACTTGATGGGGCGAACGCTTATTTACCTATTAGTGTGATTAAGGAACTTCTCCTTTATCTATCTGCAAAATTAATTAATACGCTTGATTACGAAAATAATTCTGCTATTCACTCAGTAACACCTTATTGAAATACTCTGAGTGTACCTATGTAGACATTCTAGTCAATCAAATAGGGGTATGGAAAATAATTGACAATGGAGCGCCCATCAATATCATTTCAACCAAATTAGTGAACTGAATGAAGATTTTTCCAGATTTGGAGCACCAGAAAGAGTATGGAACAGCCAGACCATATTTCACCTTAACTTATGGAGACTATAGAGCGCTACCGCTTTTTTTGGACCTCAGTGGTATTAGCTCCCGCAATAGTGTTGGTAATCAAAAGTATAATATACTCTTTGGGATGGAGTTCCTAAGAAAGTATGTTTTAAAGTATGATTATGAAGAAAGTGCACTAAAGATTTTGTGGCAAACCCTGCCCTTGGCATATCAGCAGAAAGGAGAAGCTCTGCTGATAAAGAGGGATAATTTTGTAAACTTTATTTACAATGACGACATATTTCCTATTAAGTACAAATTAGCTGGTAAAAAATGGAGGGAATGGCAAAGGAGATCCTGGAGAATTGTGGATTACCATTAAATATAAAAACTAAAAAACCATCTCATCAGGAATGCAAATAATCGTTAACACAGAAGTAACGCTCAAAATCTGGAACATTTATATGGAGAAGTCATCAGCCATGAAATAAACTCAAGGATACATCAATGGTAGGTCTGGGTATTATCATGCCAGGATATGGAGAAATAAGAGTACTATTTTCTAATCTGGGTGAAAAACCAATGAAAGTTGAAAAAGATTAAGTCATTGAGTTTGTGCATTAGATCCCAATAGTGTATTTTGTAAATTCCATGATTTTGTAACATTACCCAAAATGGGATTACTGGCAGATGCTTTCAAAAAATTAATGTATTAGTCAATAGGGAGCAAAGGCTGATATATCATAATGACGTCAAGAGGAGATGCTCCGACTATTTGAGAGATATTGGTGATATTTTTAAGAATAGCCACAACCTTGGATGTGTGAAAAACGTGATATAAGGTCAACAATGGAAAATATCTGCTGATAAGGATGAGAACTGACCTTTGGTCTAGGACCATTGAGGCTGTGGTTAGTGAGGAAATCAGCAAGTTAGTAGAGCATGGGCGAGTCCAATCCTAATTGTAAGGAAAAAAGATGAATCAAATCTCATGGTGATTGATTATCCCTGATTAAATAAAATTACTAAAAAGGATTCCTATCCACTGCCAATGAATGATGATGCAAGAAATGATTAGGGGACGCCAAGTACTTTTTGGCTATAGAATTGATTTCACATTAAAGGAAAATAGATTTAGCAAAGGAAAAATCGAAAAGAATTTGCAATAATTACTGCACAAGGGTTGTATCAACTGATTATAATTACCCAGGGAATGTGCAATGCACCAGCGACATTCCAGAGCAATGGATTCAAGATTCAATGATTTGAAGTTATCTAGCATTCTGTATACTTAGACAATATCAACGTTTTTAGCAGGACATTTAACAACCACTTGGAGCATTTGAGGAAGTATTCAAGCACCTGACAATGGCGAATCTAAAAATTAAGCTGAAAATTGCCATTTCTAAAAGAAGAAGTTTAAATATTTGGGTTTTGTGATAAATTTCAACGGATTACAGCCACTTTTGCTGAAGATAAAGACCATCAAGCGGATGTCAATCTCAAATAGCGTTCAGGGTAATCAAATTCTTCTGAGGATGGTCTGCTACTATTGCCTTTTCATCAAGGATTTCGCTAGGATCACCAAACCACTAAACCTATTGTAGGATCCAAAAAAAAGATTCATGTGGAATGTTAAGGCCCATGAATCATTTAATGAGCTAAAAAAATTACCTAATAAGTAGCCATATGCTGAAATACTTAAATATAAATTGGGGATTTATTATTCAGAAAAATGCTTCATTATTGGCAATTAGCACCATTTTAAGTCAAGTGAATGATGACAGGGAAGAGTATCTGGTGGCATATGCAAGCAGAGCACTAACGCCATTAGAAAGGAATTATATTGTTACAGAGTGCAATGCCTGGCGGTAATTTATGCCTGAAAACAATTTAAGCGTACATACATGGAACGCACTTTAAGTAGTAACTGACCACTAGTCCCTGCGCTAGCTACACAACCTTAAGGAACCAGATGGACGATTGGCAAGTTGGGCTTTGAAACATCAAGCCTATTACTTGAAATTATAACCAAAAAGGAACAGTGCATCAGAATGCTGAAGGGCTGTCTTGATTGCCTTCTGTTCAAGTTGTATATCATCAAGCTAATGATTTAGTCCAGAGGATCATCAAAGGGAACATTGGGGATAGACCCTAAGAAATTTAGAGAGCGCATAAGAAAGTGATGTAGAATACTGATATGAAGAACTATTAGCTATATAAAGTAATTTATGGAAAATGGTTTTTTTTGAACTGTCAGAACAAGCGAAGATCATCAGAGTCACGCACAAAGTTGTCAGTCATGGTGGCTCCAGGAAGACCATGGATCATATTTGCCAGTATTATCACTGAGAATCTAATTACAAATTTTCGGATTATCTGTTCTGTTTCATGGGGTGCCAACTCCACATGCCGCATAAGAATGTAGCAGGATAATGGCTAGTATACCCTGGTTTTGCTTGGCACACAGTGTTTTATAGATGTTATGAAACTGTTGATTGTCAGTACTGTGGCGTAGAGTACATAAAGGTCACAATAGACCATCTATCTAAGTGGTTCATAATGAAAGCCTCAATATAAGTGGATGCCACGAGCATGGCGTAATTCATTTAGACCAAGTGGTATACTGGCATGGATGTCCACAAGTTTTACTAAGTGACAACTGAACCAACTTTACGTCCTAAGTGAATCCAAGGTTGAACAAACTAATGGGAATCTGAGGAGTGTTGTCTGCTCCCTACTGCCCAGAAATGAATGGTATGGTAAGAAAGCAAATTCAACTCTAGCCGTGATGCTAAGAAAATTAGTCGCAGGGAAAAATTCTGCTTGGGGAACTTATCTGTGCTTAGTTACCTTTTCCTGCAATATCAGTTATAATTTGGTTACAGGGAAAATGCCGTTTAAAATTCTATATGGACAAAGGCCATACTGCCACCTATTTTGTATTCTGCCGTTGAACCAGATTTGGGGACTAGTGCTGACAATACCTGACCTGGCTTGATAATATTACTATTAAGTTACAATCTCATGCATTTTTATGACGCTTAAGAAGAGGATAAAAGCAAAGAAAATGGATGACAAGAATCACCCAACAATGAAAGAATACCATGTGGGAGATAGGGTAGCCTGTTGTGATACCCATGGGCGCAGAAGAAATAACAATTTGGATTCTCTATAGTCAGGTACTTTTTAAGATCATTGCCAAGTCTGTCACAGCTAGTAACATATTCCTGGAATTAATCGCCCTTCTAAAGCTAAGTCTAACAAGCCCTTGGGGCAGAGACCAGAACCCCTAAGGGTCACCAATGACCTATCTAAGGTCATTGACAAAAAATGGGTTTTGGCTTTGCCAGCCAGTGCTGAGGAAAACGGCTTAATTGAGGCACAAGCCAAGGTGGGAATCGAACTCAAGACCCAAAAAAGCACAAGATATGAGGTTTTGAAATCTGGCCAAATTTGAAAAATTTTGATTTTGTTGAAAAAAAGGAAACTTTGTAGCTCATATCAGATTCCAATAACCACTGAAAACTTTGTGAAGCAACCCCCTATAAATTTAGTCCCAAGATGAGAAAGTCTTTGCTTTTCTCAGATAAACTGATCATTCTAATGAAGATTTAGGATTTTGGGCACATTTCCTGTATTTTGGGTATTTCGAATAAATACAACTTTGCAAAGTTTTGCAATGGATGGAGTCCGTTTTCCACTCTGGTTTGCCCCTACTGTTGTGCCTGAGTCCTCCACCTACTCTGCCACCTATTCCACCGGCTCCACCTCCTCCTATTCTGCTGCCTTTTGCCCTAGATTTTTCGCCACCCTTCCCAGCTCCCAGGGCCTCATGTCCCTGATGATTGTCTCCAGTTTGGTGTGCGTTTTGTTCCACAGATCTATTTGGAAACACAATACTGACCGTTTAGGACATCTTTTCGTTTTGTTGGGTCACTTGGCCTTGTTGTGTCACCTTTGGCCTGTGTTTTTCCCTCCAGCGACCTCCTACGCTCCAGTTTCCCTGACAAAGTCAGTGACTGATGCCTATATGATAGAGAACATTTTGGATGGTTGTAAAGTAAATAGAAATCATGTTAAGTACAAGAAGTTTTAGACTCAAGAGAAATAAAAATAATAAGATGAAAAAATTTTAAAAAGATAAAAAGTTAAAATCTATGTAAAAATCATCTTTGAAGAAAACTTTTTGATAATTGGATATATATATATAATACTGATTTTTACTGTTGTTTTGTTGCCACTGCAAGAAGAGCTAGCGGGGATCCTAACTTCCATTGTTAAGCAGGGAGAAGGGAAATAAACTATTATGAGCATAGTGACTAAGTTCAGTAGAATCATTAAGATGCATTGTTGTCAGCAGGATCAGGATAGGCTGAAAATAGATCCGCCTTAGAGGCCCTAAAATGAAATAAATTGTTGGTAAGACCACTCAGGTTGAAATTAGGTCCACCATGAGTTGTCCATAGGTTCTAATATAGGACTCAGTAAAGCTAAATGAGAGAGTCCTCTGGGTGACAAAGAGTCGTGGAACCTGTCCTGAGGTTAGTACAGGTTGAATGACGAGGAGTCATTAGGGAACCTGCTTTGGGGTTGTACAGGTAGAACAGAACTTATTATTGGCAAAAACGACTGATATGATCCTGGCATGGCATGATGCTGTGGGAACCGCGCTCAGGAGAGTTTGCAGAAAGTAAGAAATGAGTAAGAGGGGCCATATTGTGAAGAGAGGCATGAGAGCGTTGAGTTTAGGACATACCGAGCTCCACTGAAGTTTTATTGAATAATAATGACCCTGGAAGAGGTGACATCCTTTCCCTCATCTTATCTTTTTCTGGGTAATTTAGTCAAGTGGGGGTTTATGTTTGATTCAATTTATTCAAGGTACGCCAACCAGGGGATGGACAGTACCAATCACAACACTCAAAATGGCAAAACAAACTACTAACCAGGTGGGAAGAAGAAACTGCTTAACCCACCATGGCAGAGGGTGAGGAGGGGTCGGGGGGTTGGTTTTCAGAAAGACCCGCCTCAATCAAGGGGTGTTGGTTGCAGTACCGGATCAGAGCAGAGAGCCAGGGCGTTGGGGCATCTGCATAGTGGGGGCTGAGGTCAGCTTAGTAGGAGTTTTCCACTTCTGCATCAAGATAATGACGGGAAAGTGTCTCAACAAAAGCTGCGAGGAGAACTTCAGCTTCTTTGCGGGCTTCAGGAAGTTGGGTGAAAAGGGAGATACTGTGGCGGGTGATTTTGGCTGAGGGGTTGAATGAAGCAAGTGTTGCGACATTCATAACAGCAATTTCAGCATCATCAAATAATTTTGAGATGTCACTGCAGGGAGATTCAGGGAAGTCAGGGGGAAGAAGATGGTGGGCAGGCCATGCTGGAGCTGAGCCACTGACTGGGCCACCGCGGTGCGTAGTTTTGGGCAATGAGGAGAGGCCACCGCAGCTAAGGCGAGCTGGTGGTCACTTTGGAAGGGGGTTGTATTGGGTAGAGGAGCAAAATGGCGAGGGGTAGGGGTTTCATCAAAGTCAGGAAGGAAAAATTCTGCCCAACCATAATCGCCATGCCAGAGAGGTTGACCTGTATGCTTACTAATAAGGATATTACCTGATTCGTCAGTTTCAGCCAATAGATCCCATGGATTTTGGTTCACTGGAATAGTGGCATTTAAATTTGAGTGGGTAGGATTGGGCGAATGGGCAGCTGCTTGGGTACGAATGTTGGTCCAAGCATTGCTCTGATTGGCTGGCGTAGATTTAGGTGGGAGAGTGAGTATGGAGGTTTTGGGTGGGGCTGATTTTCCATGTGGGCCCACTGAACGAGATTGGAGGGTGGGAGGGGGCAGCAAAGCGCCCCATACTGAACCTCCAGAGGGGGCTCAGAAGCTGCATCAGCAGATTTGGCCTTAGGGCACGCTCTTTTTGCATGGTCGAGGACAAAGCAGAGGGAACAAATCTGCCTACCATTATCAACCCGAGCCCAAAAGAAATGATCAGGTGCTGCAGCCACACTAGCGCGGGGTGGGATTTGTTGGGCTATGGTAGGGTGGTGTGGTATGATGGTGGCTGTTGCACGAGGAGCAGCAAGGCGTTCTGCACCAGAAGGAATGGCAAAGATGAGGTTGGGCTGAGTGCCATAAGCCATGAGCCCCGCGACCAACTGGTCATACAAAACCTGGGGTGGAAGGTGGGATGGGAGATTTGCAAAGGATACCACTAGCATGGTGTCTGAAAGGAGGCGAGTACGGGTTGTGGGAATGGGGTTTTTTTATAAATTAGAGGAGTTCGTGCTGCCGCTTCAGCATCCTCCTCAGATTGGAACCCAACGTCAAAGTAGCCCTTAAAAGGGCGGAAGTCTATAAAGCCAGCTGGCGCAAAGGCTGTAGTGGCTAGGTCAATAATTGCCTTATCGGCATATGGGAACAAACGTCCATAGTCCACTCTGAGGCAATAGCGAATAGCAGAGCGAGGGAGGGCGAGAGGATGGGGGCGAGAAGGGTGGATGCGCGACAGGTGGAGTGCTAGGTCTCGTGGGGGGACAAAACGGTTGGAAGCAGTGGGCGGGCTGTTTGAACCTGTCCAAACGCGCTTGCCTGCAGGGCGGAAAATGCTAGGTTGGGGTGCACTGCTGCCCCACACTGGGGTGGCAGGCGGCAGGGCCAAGGACATCAAAGAATAGGTTTGGGCAGATGGCTGTGGATAAATTAACTTAAATTTAAAATCGCTCAAAAGTGACTTTGAGCGGTTAAAGAGAAGTCAAGTGGGGGTTTATGTTTGGATTTTGATATGCCCATATTACCCAGTCAATCAGATTAAAGATAGTTGTTTACCCACTAGGAATTTGATTCTCTAATGGGTTGGGAGTTATCGTTTTTAATGATAACTATTGTTTGGGGAACTAACCTTAAACAAATATTTACTGATCCTTTAGGTGCTAATCCACTGGATTGTTATTTTTTGTCTGGGACGATCCCAGACAATGTATTTACTTTATGGTTTATTTGCCAATGAGATAATTGGTAAAGCAACCATCCGTTGATCAGGGTTTATGCTGATTGACTCAGAAATCTATTATTTACTGAAGCATTTACAATGCTTCTGGTAGTAACTCGCAGTTTAACCTTTTGATTTTGAAGTCTGCTGTTCATGGGTAAAGGTCCCATTACCTAAGCAGGCTGCTAGCCCTAATAGAGTACTCCGCTGAGGTTGATTGAAAATTGTGTGGACCCTTTTTCACAATTAACCATGAGGAGGTCGTGACTCTGGTCAGCAGTGCAATCTGACTAGGTTGATGAGGAAGGTCCTCATGAGTGCAACCTCAGAGGTCTAATACATTAACAACATCTGCCGTTTCCCAGTGAGGCGGCAACAGAAGATTTTGTCGCCAAATACCTTAAAAATTTCCTGATTTTCAATTAAATAAAGCAGATAAAAGTAGCGCAATTAATGTATAGTTTAAGACTTTTATGCATTGGGTTGTATAGTTTACTATTGGAATAAGAGTTTAATTTTAAATATCCTTTATTTAAGTTATGTGGCTATCAAGATCTCTGTGGACTCTGCGAGAAGAAAGGAAAGTGAGAGAAGTTCCCTATCATTACAGAGATACCTTCAATAGTTAGAAGGTTAAGCACCTGTTTCGCGTTTTGTTGTACTCAAACTGGTTTTGAGAGAGCTCAAATTAAAGGATTAAACTCGCACAATTACTACCCATCATGATTAATTAGTATCCATAATTCAATAAACGCACATATCAACAACTTGTGCAGTTAACTGGATAGCCAAAGGAGCCATCCAAAAGTTTATTTTTAGTACTCATTGTTAAGAGTAACCAATTCTCAAAGTTACTAAGGCTGATCAGATAATTTAGTCCTTCCACGCAAGCTGTTTGCTATCCAACCCTTATGAAACTAACATTGTTTCAGAAGCCAGTCCTTAAGATAGACTAACAGGTGGTAAATGTTAATTTTTGGAGGGTGAAACCATGTTCATCTCTTGGGACTCCTCATTGGTGGATCTTGGAGGGGTATTGCAACTCAACATATTTAAAGACATCCTGGTGTCTCTCACCATATTTTGTACTTAAAGTTTAAACTATAGAGATCACTTTATATCTGGGCCTGGCAATGGGTTAATCTTCTGTGGCTTCCTAATAATAAGAGGGCTTGATTTTACAATAAGACAACAAATTTGTGTTTCACTCACTGGAAAAGATACTGCAAATGGTTGATTGACAATGCCACCGCAGCAAGCTCCTTATCATAGATTGCCCATAAATGTTTAGATGAGTAGATCTTTTTTTAGTACTAGATGGTCCCAACCCATTTAGATGAGTAGATCTTGTTGGAAAAATAAAGCAAGGGAGCTCTAACCCATCATGATCCTGGAGTAACACAGCCACAAGGCTTCCATAGATGCATCACACGCCACAAAATGGGTTTGAAAGTGTTGCAATTCTTGAGACTAGGAGCAGAGATAGAAACCATTGATGTTATTCAGCTTGTTGACAATCTTTCATCCATTTATATGTACGATTTTCCCCTTCAAGGATTAAGGTGTGCCTCCAACTAGGATAATACAGGTTAATGTTCTTGAAATGTAATGGTGCCCTAGAAGCCTTAAAGTTGGTTCTAAGTTGAGAGGGAGGGCCTTAAAAATACCTTCAAGCTTTTAAGGAAGTATTATATACCCATTTTTTAAAAGCCAAGTTCGCCAGGAAAATGACTTACTTCATAAAGAATTCACATAAGGAGGGCTTAAAATAAAACCACTTTTTGAAGGGCAGACAGCACAGTATTGAGATCCTTTGAATGCAGCTCATGAGTGGATAAATAAACCAAGATGTTGTCAACATAGGCTACCACGCAGGTAAATCTCAGATCACCCAAGACGTCACCAGTAATATTTTGGAACGTCCCAGGTACATTTAGAGACTGAAGAGTAAAAATCTGAACTGAAATATACCACTTTTTATATATAATGCCATAATTATCTCCTAGAATTCTGTTACTGTCATGGATTATGCTAAATTAAATAAGAATGCACCACCACTAAGGATGACTAACTTCTCAGAATGACAATCAGAATATCGTTGGTAAGGTAAACAATAATTGCTGATACAATATCTGAGAAAAAGTTCCACTACATACATGTCATTCCAAAAGAATCAGAAAACATGGCTGATAAGGTCATTGTAGGGCTTCCATTTTAAGATTGATGGTACTGAGCCCAAGAATCCTGACTTTCATGACTTGAGGCCAACTAAGTCGCATGAAAATTATATTTTTTATTTAAAGGGTGCCAAGTCACCGCTTATGTTCCATCAGCTAGAGTATCTAACCTATGTTACTAAAGACAAAATAAACTTTTTGATTTCAAGTACCAAAACGTGATATTAAATTAATGACTTTGGGACCACCTAGTGCTAAAAAAGACATAGAAATATTGACGTAACTTTTTTATTTATGTGGAAGTTCAACCAGGGGACAAGCACCTCCAATATAGTGAAAAACTAATGAAATTTGCTAATTAAAGACACCACAGAGGGTTCAAGGCCCCTCTTGTTGTCTCCAGGATCATCAAGATTAGGACGGTAGGGAAGGGAAGTTATGATGGCTTATTCTTGGATGCAGCATATGTCAAGGAAAGGATCGACCTTTAGGAACCATATGGGGAACCATGTGTTGATTGTCCTTCTACTATGGGGGGTCATATGTCCAAACAGCCATGCTTAGAAATGTTCCAATATATGGCTGTGGAAGCGATGAATGGCTTCTTGGATTGTTGGCACTGCTCCTGTGAACGATTCCAGTACCATTGTATGTATCGTCCATAGTGCTATTGCTACTATTAGCGCCCTGAGAGATGGGTGTATAGGAGAGTCCATATTTATAGCGAACATTTTCTTACTAGGCTGAATGGATGTCCGTTTTCTTGGCGGAAAAGGCGCATGGCCTCTTTCCATACCGCCACTGATGTTGGGCATTGTTCTAAACGGTGGGCTATGCTTCCATACTGACCACATATTGTACATGAGGTGTGATTGGCGTTTGACCATTCAGCTGTTCGGTATACTCCCATCATTCACCTCCATACATATGCTCTTATCCTGGGTTGGAGTAGAGGGTTATGTGTGTATCTCCATACTCTTCTTTGGGTCTCCAGGTTGTAGGGTATGTCCATATGGTCCAGGTAATCTATCTTGGCTATGGTATTTGAGCTTTAGCTTATTATATTGTCTGTGACTATTTGATCGTTGATCTCGTGTCTGTGAGTTAGCCTTGGGCGTCCTCGGTGACTGGTTTGATCATTTATATGAATCCATCATGTCGCTCTTCTCATGGCTAGGAGTATTCATTTGAAGTGTGCAGAAGTGCCATGTGGTCCTGCAGCTGTGGGATGGGATTCCAGATACTTGATTAATGTGTTTTGGTGATCTGGGCTTCTTAATTGGAGTGCCTGTGTGAAGTTATATCTAGCTGTTCTGGCCCAGTGTGTATCTGGAAGATCTGGGCTAGTCACCTGAGCTATCCAGGATCCCATTATATGGGTTGCTTGCTCTACTTAATTAGTAAGCCCCATGCCTCCATTCCTTCTTGGTCCAAATAGGGTTTTGAGGCGTACAGGGGGGTTGTGGTTGGACCATAGCCATCCTTGTAATAGGGCGTGGACTGTGTTGAAGAAAGCTGGTGAGAAAGCAATTGCATGGGCCGTGAACCATATAATTGATAGAATCATATGGTTGGCTATCGTGACCCTTCCTGTTAGACCTGTTTGGTGTCCATGTAAGGAGGCAATGCGTTTTGTTATTTTGTCTAATAATTTTTTTTCCATCATGGAGTCAGCGTAACCTCCTGCTTCCAACCATACTCCCAAGTGATGAACAGGGCCAGCTGTTGGCTTGGTGATGAATGGAAGTTTCAGTGAGGTCGTTGCTAATTTTCGCCTCCTATGTCTGGTCAGAAGTCTTGATGTTATACTAGCTTGTTGGCCCTGTGTAGATGGCATCCACTTGGTCTGATATTTCCCCAGGAGTATAATTACCTTTTTCTCAGTGTTAAGTGATGCGTTACTTATGGCTGAATATTCTTATATTATCTTCTTAATTCTGTAAGCGTCCTGATTGTTGGATATGCCCACCACACAATTATCAGCGAAGGCCATCATTTTGACTGGTGGTTGGTCCTTGACTTTGATTCCTTTGAGCAGTATGTTTGTATTTCGGATTAGGGGGTCTAGGCTAAAGTTGTAGAGTAGAGGGATTAAGGGGTCTCCTTGTTTTAGTCCTCTCTGTGGGATAACTGGGTTGGTTAAGAAGCCTGCTCCCCTCACAGCCATGGTTGCTGACTCTGTAAACAATACCCAGTTTATAAATCTATTTGGGAAGCTTGAATTTTTGAAGTCAGGCCCTAAGATAAGTCCAGTTCACCCTGTCATATGCCTTTTGTTGGTCTAAAAAGACAAGTGCTCCAGAGGTTTTGGACTAGCAGACATTTGCAACTGTGTGGATGTTATCCCATATGGATCCTCTTGGGACAAATCCATATTTTGATGGGGATATCGCATCATTTGCAATTTCTCCTAGTCGTTTAGCAATAATTTTTGTGAAAATTTTTGTATCTGAGTCGGTTAGGAAAATTGGGCGCCAGTTGGATAGGTCTATTATGTCTCCTTTATTGAATAAAATGGCCTTGTAGGCTTCTTTGCCTTCAGGTAGGAGGCATGTTTCCATAAAACACTTGTTCATTGAAGCTAGAAGAATGTTAGAGATGTTAGTAAAATATTTTATATAAAATTCATAGGGAATCCCATCAGGTCCAGGGAATTTCCCTCTTGGTGCACCGCGTACTACTTCACATAATTCCTCGCACAATCTTAGGTTAATAAATAGTTATCAAACCACAGTGTCAATGTGTGCACTTCTAAGAATTTTTTGATTTTTTCTGGTTCTACTGGCTCAGATTTATACAATTTTGTATAAAACCTGTGCACTTCGGTCATGACTTCTTTGGGTGTTTCTGCTATGGATTTGTCCAGTTGATGGACCTGTGTACAAGCTATCATATTTTTCCTGGCGTGAAATCAGCGGAAAAAGTAGCCCAAACAAGTTTCTCCATCTCTTATATTTTTGCCTTTATGTTGGACTCCAACTTGGTGTTGGTGTTTGCAGATCAGGGTGTTTAGCTGAGCAGAAACCTCCGCCCATTTGCGACCCCATCCATGGCTGTATCCCATTCTTGGTACATTGTTTTCAGAGATGGTCAATTTCAGCCAATGTGTGTTTGATAATGGCTGAAACTTCCCTGTGTCTTCTAGATTATGTATGTTTAATTTGTTGGGTTGTTGATTTTTTGAAGTTTTCCCAGGTGGTTAGTAGGTCCAAGCAAAAGGGTATTTGAAAATCCCAGGTTGAGGATATTTCCTCCACCCAGGATTGAAATTTTGAGTCAGCTAACCTTTATGGGCGTATTCTGCACCATCTGGGTGCTTGGGTACTTGGTTTCCGCCAGTTTGTAAGACACTGAAACAAGCCGATGGTTGGAGAATTTGATTTTTGCAGTTTTAAATTTTTGAATTTGGTGACAAAAAATATTGGTGAGAGTATTAGGTCTATCCTTGACATAGAGACAAGTGTATCATTGTGTACATGAGGGCGTGTCATGTTTTGTAGCAGGGGTTGCCTTTTTGGCAGTGGATCATATAGTCCCAGGGTGACCTTTAGTACTCGAAGTTCCACTTGCCCTTGTGGTATCCCCATTGTGTATGGCCAATGGTCCATCTCTGGGTTAATCCAGCAGTTCATGTCTCCCATTATGAAAGAATTTGCTGGTAGATTTAGTTGTGTTATGCTATGAGAAATTCTCTTCAGTCATGTGCATCATTCAGGGCCTATACACTGGCTATTGTGTGCACTTTGGTGTGCCATGAGAAGGTTATGGCGAGTACGCAGCCATTCAAAAACAAATTTTTGTTAGTAAATTTAAAGTTTTGGTTCACGCATACTATCACCCCACAGTGGAGCGACCAAAACAATATTGTTGGGAGGAGCATTTTTTCCCATGCCTCCTCCTCTCCCTGTGGACAGTGGGTTTCCTGCACTTCCAGTATATCCACAGATGGGTTTTGTAGGAGACTCAACTTCTTGGCCAGGGATGTTAAGGCCTTGAGTCCTGCTATGTACAGCATCCCTATCTCTACTGTGACGCCTGATGCGCCTCAGGAGCGGTTAGCAGGGCCTCCCGGCCCTACTCCCTCACTCACATTGCCCTCCACTGCACCTCTGCTGTGGAGAGCATAACCATGAGTAGGAGTTGGGGTGTATTCTGCCCCTTTCATCACCGCAGTTTTCGCTCCTCTCTTGGCTTTGCTTAGTTTCGATATGTTATTGTGGTGCAATTGTGGATTTTTATTGCCACAGTATTTTCTTGTGCATTCCATTGTTGATTTTCCTTCCCAATTGGGTTAAATTCTGAAATTTCTGGGGGTGCACTGAACCCCAATTTTACTGCATTCATTTCTGAATTGGGTTCCACTTAATTCAAACTGGTCAGATTGGGTGTATGGTTTTCCATGGGATCTGATTGGTTCATGGACTTGAATTCCTTCATGTCTTCCTGGATCTTCTCTGGCAATATGGTTGATTCTGCTGAGGCCTTTGCCTTGGCCGCGGCCAGCTTGTGATCTTGTTTGGCCATTAATTGTTCTTTTAGGGAATTAGGGTCAATAATTTTATATTGCACATGTTATCCCCAGTTGAAGGCTTGTGTGGTATCTGTGATTTCGGCATATTTTGAGTCGTCTTCGCCCATTTCCTCCTCACAGAATTCCATTTCTCTAAGGACTTCTTTTTATGTGGCAAGCATGAATATTGTGCCTAAAGGCCTGGAAGTGGTTGCAAATGGGAGGTGCGCTTTCCACTGTTGCGCGGAACAGCTGGGATTTTTCCCAACAATTGTGAAGGATGCAATGTGAGGGGATTTTTGTAATATCCTCTACTACATCCTGGTTTGGTGAAATTATTGCTATTGCCTTCCCAGTGCTAAGGGTCAGAATCAGCTGGAACTGTTGCATTTCAAATTTTTTAATTTTTCCATAGGCTTCTAAGCCTTCTCAGATATGTCTTTCAACTACTGTGCGCGCCAGTGTGGTCAGAAGATAGTCAAAAATTATGAAAATGCCTTGTATTCAGTCCAACGGGTGCATTTGGTCAGGATAATTGCTGTCCATCAGGAAGGTCGAGTACCACTCTGACTTTCGCTGCTTCATTCTCTTCTTCCACAGTTTTGAACTCAAGATCTACCCAACCTCTGTGGATAGTATGGGTTGTTAAGTACACTGCATGCGGGAAAAAATTTTGTTGGGCTTTGTCAAACTTTTCCCACATTGTCAGTGTTTCTACTCCCAGGAAAACTCATATACCATATTCCACCAATAACAGTGGTTGCAATTGGGATACTTCCAAATAGCTACAGTATTTTACCAAAAAATTGATGAAACCCACGGGAGGTGCCACCTTGGGTTTTTATTTTTGCTGAGATTTTTGTTTGTACCTGTGTGCTTGGTACCTTTGGGTGGTGCAGATCCAGGTCCGCTGCCCTTTACTGCTTTCGCCCAGCTCTTTACCTTATTATTCATACTTATCTCGCCTGGTGTTGATTATCAAATCACGCTGTTTGAATTGAATCATATTGCTAAAAGTGATAGTAATTGGAAAGAAAAGTTTTTGATGTAACTTTATTATAGTATAAACTAGGGTTCTTATATGTCACAACTAAGAATATAAACCCCAAAAAAAGGATTAATAATTTTGAGGAGATGCCATCTGGAAGATAAGCTCTTGGTCAGGAGATGTAGTCCAGATGTATAATGTCTTTGTACCATAATTTGATAGTGCAAAAATCGTGAGTTGAATACCCATGTTGGATGAGACTGGGGTCACTTATGTTGATGATTCAGCAGCTTTTTAATTCTTACCATTTTGTTGGGATTCAAGATGACGAGCATACCAAAATTCCTGGTCAAAAATTAAGCCTCAACCAATCAACTCTTGAACCAGCTTGAACGGAACCCTATCCTGAAGGCACCAAAATCAGATTTGATCAGGAAGCATCACGGATATGAGAATTTTATGGAATCACCTTCAGGAATCTGACACCACTTTCCAAATCATGAGAGGCGCTGCCCCCACCTCTGAGGTCATGATGACGACGCAGTACAATGAGAACACCATCCAGGCGGTTAATCTGTAAGGCAGTTAAGGATCCTGATCTTTCAGGGCCATGAAGGTCCATAAGACACCATGTCCCCACGCGCCCTATATACATTGACACTTTCTAACACAATAAAGTAGTCTTTATTCCCTCCATATTTTTGTTTTTACATCTTCACTAATTTTCAGCTTAAAGCCCATTCTGGACTTTGGTGACAGTCAAGAGAACTGTTACACCAAGATTAACTTTATCATTCCAAAGTTGTTGATGTCTAGATCATGAATTTACTGGGGAGCAGATGAGCGGTATGTTTGCAAAAGCTTGTTTCATCCTTCAATACTCTAATGCGCCAGTTCAAGTCCTCCTTCATCTCCTTGCAATCAGTGCTCTGAGGAGGCTTGTCAGTCTTGGCTTACAACTCTTCTGTGTGAGTATTACAGCGTTTCTAAACTTCATTGAGGCAATAATAACTTGATTAATGTCCTACCAGCTGGGGAATTTGCCTTTCAAGCTGCTCTACAACTTGTTGAGTCACTTGGTAATGGACAGAATAGATGCCTAAGTCAAATTTTTAGTAGATCCTGTTTGGCATGGGCTACTCGAGAAATGATTTTTATGGCACTTATGAAGTCTCAGAGATTATATGGCTATCAGCTCATCAATATATCATAGAACTTGCTATAACCAGGTCTTAAGGATGGTGATCTATTCTTCCTCCTAGTGACGGCTAGTAGAAGCCTGAGCTGTCATTTCGCCATGAGCATTCCTACCCTGTCAACGGAGCTCATCAGTGAAGGCTTCAAGTAATTACTTGGCATTCTTATTTGACACTGAGATTTTTTCAAAAGAGCTTCACAACTTCTTCTACATAATTGATAACACCATAATTAATTGTCCCCATTTCTTTATAAAGCTGAATCATGTAAGTATGGTTTGCTTCAATAGGATGTTGGAAATCTCCTATAAATTGTGATGCTAAATTATATATCTGTTCATAGGCCATCCATAGGGCCGTCTGGGTATTGATATGACTGTGTAGTTCCTCATTATGGACTCCTAGTAAATGCATAACATAGAGCGCAGGTTGTACAAATTGTATGATATAGTGAAATAAATTAGCACTTTATCCATAAATCTCTGTGAGTGAACTGGATTCATACAGGTTCATGAAAGTCTTGTCTACGGCGGGCGCCCTTTCACAATTGGCTCTTTCTCCTGGGTTAATAATTCCACTAAATAATGCTTTTATTCCTTCACTTTAAATCCAAAAAAAATGTTGAGATCTGGGAATATCTATAGAACTTTCTTGAACTTTTTTATATGTGGCGATGGGTGGGCTTCCCATTTGATAATCTTCACCATTTACATTGTGCACCCAGCAGGTGAACTATCAAATGGTTTATCTTCCATTGTGCGATCAATTAGTTGCAATTATTGTTAAGCATCTGCTGATCCCCCTGTAGTATGCACCATCTTGTAGGGCTTACATTTTTAAGCTTTATGATGCTGAGCCCAAGAAGCCTGACAGTCAATACTTGAGGCTGACTAAATCGCACAACAATTAATTTAATATTAAATGATGCCAAGTCCCCGCATGTGTATCATTGCTTGAGTATCTGTACTATAATAAGCATGGCAAAATGGACTTATTTCATTTACCAAAACGAGATATACAAATACCAAAGTTACTTTATTAAAGATGAAATTAGGGGGGTTTAAATGTTGAAATGAACAATATAAACCCTAAAAGGAAAAGAGTAATAATATTAATGGGGGTGACATCTTTAAGGGAGACTCATGGTCAGGCGATGCATTCCAATTGTTACAATGCCTTTGTATCATAATTTTGATAGGGCAAAATTGTTGATTGAATACCCAAGTTGGATGAGATTGGGGGTCACTTAGGTTAATATTTGGCAGTTTCTTAATTCTTACCCTTTTTGAGCTTGACTTAATTTTCTGCCTCAAGTGCCACTTCTAGTAGTGGTCAACTGACCAACTGATGATCCATTATTTCGATTAGGTAGGAATTCATTTTGGGGTATCTCAGCCTCAGTTTGATCCTTTGAAATTTTCCTGAAGTTAATTTGCGCTGTGCCGCCTGTCAATTTCTCTGGATAACTCTTTGATGTGATCCCTTTTACCCCTTCTTTAGTCTAGGTGTTGATAGGCTGAGTGAGTCAAATAATTAATTTTAACCTCATCATGTCTGATATCTGGATATCCAATAGTCATTGAAATTACTTTCAAATAAAAATAGGATTTTTAAAACGTTTTAAAAAATAATGAAGATAAAGGAGAGACTGACAGCAGAAACTGTTGGGGACGGCTTCCTTATAAACTGCTCAGGGAATAAATTGGTGTGCATTTAGGTCAAACAATTTTTAATGCAGCACAATCTTAGTATCAACACACTAACTATTATCAAATATTATAAAAACTAATAAGGTAAGCCCAAATAGCTTTGATACTCATATAAATTGCGGCTATCAATTTCTTACAATTTTTAGCCTGATTACGGCTTAAAAATGAACAGGCTATTCAGTGGGATTGGCAGGAAATACTCATTGGCAAAGATGATAATCTCAATTCCAATTTGTATCAAATGGTTTATGACGCCCCAATCTATTGGGGGCAGACTTGCACGCTAACTTGCAAATCAGAAAGCTTGGGAATGTTCACCGCACCTATTTTACTTTAATTGTTGCAATTGCATCTAAAATTAGCTACTTTCATTACCAAGAATGAATTAATCTCTTAATAAGTACTGCATTGTAGGGACAGACAACTTGCGGCTAGTGCTGCCCTATGCCCTCTACTACTTCTCGCACACAACCCTAATCCTTCCCATCAACTCCTTGGTGGAGGAAAGGCTCATAATGGGAGAAACATTTAGTGGGTAGTCTGTAACCCACCTCTCATTTACTACATGGGCTAAAACGCCCTTTTTAGTATTAGGCACAGATGCTTTCTTGGCCCTGTCAGTTTAACAGTTCTTTAGTGTAGCTGAGGTTTGAAATGGGCTTGAAAATAAGCTAGCAGTGAGGTCGATAAAGATGAAAATATGGGATGAAATAGACTAGTCTATTGAGTTAAAAGGTTTCATTACTTAGATGAGTAAGGACATGATGTTAAGAGGACTAACATGGCTCCATATGACCAGGATTTTTACATCCTTCCAGATTGAAAGCCTAATTGACTCCCTCATTGTTTGTTATCATCCCTGTGACTACAACGTTGGGAGCCACACCATTCGAGATTTGGGAAGCAGAGGTGCAATTACAGAAAGCATCTCCATTGAATCTTATGCGCGTGTTGCTTCCTAATCAAACATCCTTATGGTGCCTTCAGGGACAGCTTTTTGTTGTAAGGGCTTGAGAGTTGACTTATCCAGGCTTGATTCAAGATTAGGGATCATGAACCACTTATTATCTCAGATACCAGTAAGCCCCTTTTAGGTTCTATGAGGGCCTCCTTCCCCTTCAGAAATAGGGCTGCTTTGCAGGACTTGCAGCGACCCTGATTTGATTAAACATATATAACAGGCAAATTAAAAACTGATACTTTGCAATCATTTGGATGATAGTTAGCTCCAAGGGTATGGGTAGAGGTCGTACACAATTATGTTATACATAATCTCATAGTCCACGTAAGGTCATAAGGTTCCATAGGCCTTTTAAACAAAGACTATATGAGAAGCAATGTGTAAGGATTCCAGGAATTTAGATCCCTGTTGAAGCTTGTAAACCAATTAAACCTCCAAAACCTTAACTCCTTTATCAGTGTATGGATATAATGGGATGTTTATAATTATAAAATTCATTATTAAACTAAAGTCAAATTATCATCAGAGTGAGTAGGGAGACATTAGCCTAACCATATTGAAAATGTCTTTATAATTCATTAGCCAGGTGGAGGTTTTAGGAGGAAGAACTGTGAGAGAGAGCGTTGAAGTGATGCATCCCAATGCTCTTGCTGTGGTTAACGTGCCAATGAGAGGAAACTCACCACATAAGCGGGTATTCTAAAAGGACAAGAAATTAGAGTCCATGCTGATACTTACCTGTTGATGCTGCCACCAGCCAATCATAAGATAACTTGAAACAGCAGACTTATAACAGTGGTAAACCAATTGCAAAACTATAACTGTTGCATAGAAATGGTAAAGGAAGTATTACTTCATAGCAAGTCATTGAATCTGAAGAAGCACCTAATACAAATGAACCCATTTTGAGTTCAATATCTAGATCGTTTGATACCCTTATCTAATGAAGTTTCTCGCCAAATCCGTATCTGAGCGGGTATCTATGGACACTTTATGTGATCCTAACTAAATTCCAATAGGCAACGAAAAATAGGCTTATCCGTTTTATTTGCAATGGATAAGGGAAATTCCCAGCTGAGATGCGGTAATCAAAGTAATATTAATTTGGGTAGTGTCTGTAAGGGGAATGTGGTCCTAAGCGAGAAGTATTCCTCAATTGCAGCTTGATAAATAGATAATACAGACACCAAAGGGTTCATAGACACCTGTTTTCCTTGGATGCTGAATCAACAGCCGCAGTCTGGTTACTAGAGCTGAGGGAGGTCAGATGAGGGGAGATAGGAACATAATTTTAAAATGATAAGATGCTCACTCCAGTGACCTTTTTAGTACTTACATTCTGGTTAGAGTAGATCAACAGGACAAATTCATAGAAATGGGTCATACCAGCGCGGCCACAGTTGTTAAGGGCTTTAGTACCCCTTTTTATTTATGTAACCAAGTCAAGCCGACCAAGGGACAGACAATACTGAAACTGAAACTCTAAAACCAAACTAGCCAAAAAACATGAACTAATCGGCCTTATTGAGCAGCAAGAAACAAAAAAACAATAAAATAACCTACCAGGTAGTGCAGCGGTGAGCCGCTTATCCCAACATGGTAAAGGGGGAGGGGGATTAGGCAGATCATCATCAAGCTCAGCATTGTAGAGGCGGATCAATGATAAGAGCAAGGGGGTTAGGGCATCTACGGGGTGAGAGTTGGGGTGAAGTAGGTAGTTGTTGAGATTGACAATTTGAGCCTGGATCAAAACCTCTATGAGTTTGGCTGCATGGTAATCATCCTGGATGCAGGCGCCAGAAAGTTGTTCTAATTTTTCGATATTGGCTCTAGTGATATGTGTGGTTGAGGAGAAATCTTCCAGTTCAGAAACATTTTTGACAGCGGTGGTGGCAGTTTCATAGAGGCGTGTAATTTCCTCTTTTGCAATAGGAGGAAAATTGGGGGAACAAGGGGGTGCAGCCCCTTTTTAAATTCCGTGACAAATTTTGCCACATCTCTGCAAAGACGGCGATTTTTGGGTGAGGCCACCGTGGCCTCAGCAAGCTGGTGGTCGTTTTGGAAAGGGGTAGAATTGGGTTTGGGGACATATTGGTTGGTCTTGGCAGGGGCATCGAAGTCTGAGTTCAGATAAGGTTCACAATCAAATAAATAACCTGGTGGTGGGACAATTACACCAGATTTGGTCACTTCATCCAATCAGTACCAAGGATTTTCATTGACTCAGTAATATACAGGGATAGGTGTCTGTGATTGGGTAAGTTTGGGCAGGAGATTTTTTGGGTTGAACATGGGTCCAAACCTGCTCCCAATTGGTTGAAATGGGTGTAGATTGGCCAGCTTGGATTTGGCTGGCTTGGATTTGGGTTGCTTGATTTTGTTGCTAATTCATCATTCGCTCACCTGGGGGAGAGGGCAGCCAAAATCCCCACTCAAACGCTGTTGGCGTGGCCTCATGGGTGGGGTTGGTGGTTATCGCATTGTTTGAACTGTATTGAAATGCTTTTTTGAAATGGTCCAATTCATGGAAGAGGAAAAAATTGTGTGATTGTTGTCAATGCAAGCCCAAAAGAAATGGTCAAGTGCGTATGGGATATAGGCACGCGGTGGGATGTGCTGGGCCATGTTCAGCTGGTGGGGGTAATGGTGGCCATTTCCTGAGGTGCTGTGAGGCGCTCAGCACCACTTGCGACAAAAAATGGAAGAATGGGGTTTTGCTGTAAGTGGACAGCTCTGACATCAACTCTTCATAAATTGTTTGAGGGGGAAGGTGTGGGGGAGGTTTGCAAAGGTCAACACAAGTGTGGTATCATCTGGGAGACGTGTTAGGGTTGTAGTAATGGAGGTGGTTTTATATATTAAGGGCGTAGCTGCTGCTGCAGCCGCGTCCTCTTTGGTGGGTAAGCCTATGAAAATAGCCCTTAAATGGCGGAAGTCTATAAATCCTGCCAGTGCAAAGGTGGCAGTTGCCAGCTCAACTATTGCTTTGTCAGCATATGGGAAGAGACATCCATACTTGACTTGGAGGTAAAAGCAGATATTGGATCGGGGTAGGGCTAAGGGATGGGGGTGGGTTGGGTGGAATCATGCAAAGTGGAGTGCTAAGTCTCTTGGAGGGTCATAACAACAGGATGTATTTGGTGGACTGGATGAGCCAGTCTGCATGCGTTTGCCTGCTGGGTGGTAAATTTCTAGCAGGTGTATCCCCGCTGCCCCATACTGGGGCAGCAGGTGGTGATATGATAACATAAATCTGGTAATTGATGCAGTGAAGCGATGGTAGAAAATTTAATGCTTTTTCAAAATTGCTCAAAGTGATGTCAAGTGGAAAGAAACTTTAGTACTCCATTAATTTCTACATGTTCACTCTTAAGTATGGACGCCATGAGAATTGGACAATGAATAAGCATGCATCAAATTAGCCAGAAAAGATTCCCAAGAGGAGTTAATTGCAGATGTGGGATCCAATGCAGCTGGGAATACTAAAACATGAACTTCTAAAGGAAGTCCTAAGGAAAGTGCCTGAACTATAAAGTAATCATCAAAGAAGGACAGATATAAGTATCTATGAATAAGATGAAAACACAGAAGATGAGCTGATCTTGATACTAAGGGGTTGAATCACCAATGAAATTAAGATGATCAGTGGCGTGTAGATTCTAGTCTGGTTGGCTAAATTTAAAATTCTCTCATATCCAGTGGTGAGGATCACCTTCTGCTGCATTCAGGTGAGATAACCTCCTTTGGACATGCATGAAGGTAAAAAAAATTACAGAACTCGCTCAAAACTGAACCTGCAACTCTGCCAAGTCATCCAAAGCTTTTTTCGCAACTTTAGAGGAAGATAAGTGTGAACTCACCCCCAAAGTATGAGGTGAAGCTGAAGTTAAATTACGGAAAAATGCGGTTTGAGTCAAAATGAAGTCAATCGCCTTTAGGGAGAACATCTAAAAACTCACAAATTTGACCTTAAAAAGAATATCAGACTAAAAAAAGCCTGGAGATTCATTTGGCATATTCAAACATTGCATCACAACTTCTAAAGAAGGGTTGAGAAGGCTAAAATTAGAGGTTAGTCAATTTTTTCATAATATCGGCTAATAAAACTAAGATTAGCCTGTCAGAATGGATGCTTTGACACTCAGAATACAAAACAGAATACTTTGGGATTAGCTGATCACAGTACTATATTATCTATCATGAAGAGAAGGACTCGGAGTTAATGGCTGATGATAAGAATTACCAATACCCTTAGTATAAGCCAATCAGTGGTGGTAGCTTTGGCTGAGGATCCTGGAGGTGCAGGCTCAAAAGGCAAGGGCTTTACTAGTGAAAAGCCTTTAGAAAGCAGGATGTGAGATCTTCTTAAGACAGCTACAGATATTAATGTTTTGGGGTTGGAATTACCTCATATAAAGCAAGTAATACTTCAGTGCCTCAAAAAGCAATGAGGAGAGACAAACGAGGTGTGACCATAACGGTACCCCCAATCAATAATTAAGGGTAATAGTTTAGTGATGAGCGCCTTTATGAACCAATCAATACAAATACTGGGGAGTATAGCAAGTAAGTATCACGGACTTTTGAAAATCAAACCTTAAAAAAATTAAAATTATGGGTTTTTAATTATTAATGGAAATGAAGAAAATTGACCAACAGCAGATCATGTTGTGGATGCTATCTTTTAAGCATATGTTGGGGAATAAAGGGGAGTGTATTAGGACCAGGATTTGATATAGCGAAATCCTTATGGATTGACACACTATAAAATTGATAGTGACTTTATACAGGTCTTTGAGTTGTATCACTCAAACCCTTTCTTTAATTGGCAATATTGTCAGACAATTACATGCCCAAGCTAGTAGGAAGAGATCTTGGCGGCAAATACTGTAAATGTTTACTAAAATCTCTGCTAAATTGCATTGGTATCCTTCTAAATTAAGTAATCCTTCTACTCCAAAACTCCAAATAAAAACTTTAGATTTTATCTCATTAGCTTTTACAAACCCTTAACAGAATAGGCCAACTGACCTGGAACTCCACCCTAGCACCAGCTTTAATTTTGTGCAACTTCCTAAGGGAAAGAAACCCCCTCTTAATGGCCCAAAGGGGGTTTAGAGGAGTAAAAGTTTTATCAACCAATTGCCCCTTAGGAGCTCAGGTAATTGACTGAACAAAGATCGGTGTATCCCCCTTTAGGTTGGGACCACCAAGTGCTAAAAAAGTAATTGGATGAACAAGCCATATGTACAAAATGGCTGACTGGCGGGATTGCATTAAAAATGCTTCCTCATGACTGTATCATTCCAAAAGTTGAAAACATATCTACAATCCAACAAAATCCTGATATTCACAGCCTAATTAAACTTTCCTCACCCTTACTATTAGCCTCAAAATATCATATATACTAGGCGTTAATCTATTAAGGTTCTCTTCCAGATCTCTAAGGTGTTATTTACAATATTATTTAAAAATCTCTTTTCTTTTTGGTTTGAAATTTCCCTCGTTTTACTTTTAATCAGCTGTTGCGAGTTTAATCCTCCACAACTGGTAAATTATTAAAATCCTGTGCATGTAGCACTTGCAAGCACCTAGCGCCGCCAGACAATGCCAAAAACTATTAAAAATTTTCTTAAGTCCATTTTAAAGTCAGCCATTACTTGACATATGGCGATGATCTGTTCAGTGAAACTGGTGGGCCGCACCCACAGACAGGGAACATAGGGAAAAACCATTTTGAATTAAACAGGTTTGGCACACCCAACCCTACTGGGGACAGGGTCATACCACCCTGCGGTAAAGTGGAAGGGTAGTATGTGAATCCCAAACTTGAGTTTAATCTGAATCTTATCTGCATTTTTATTGACATAATTTCTTTGGTGGAATCAAACCCATTATTAGCCATTCTATAATTTGGGAAAGACAAACTGCCTGCTGGCGGTAACCTCCAACCTTTACCACCTCCTTACATAGCCCCTGAATCCTTTCCACAAACTCCTTGGTGGTAGGAAGGATTAAGAATGGAACCCCTTACAGCGGTAGGTTGTAACCCAATGCTCATCCTCTACATGGGCTAAATTGCCTTGTTTGTGAGGAGGGAAGCATCCTTCTTGGGCCCTGTCAGGCTTTGCTCTAGTTTAGGTGAAGCCTTGAATTTGGGTTTCAGCTTACTTATTATCTCTATCGATTACAGCTATATTAATAAACTATAAATAAAGGTTTTTTTGGTCTAAGGCCCAAATTCATTATTAGAATTTTATTTTCAAACTCTATGCAGATAATTAATAAAGCCAAAATTACATGAAAAACAAAATTGGTTTTAATTGCCTCTTTAACGCGCTACAAATCAATAGGTTTAATCTGAGACTATAATCCATTTAAAATTATCGTTGCAACATACAATGGCAAGACATTGTTCAAGAATCACCATTCCCAGTTGCTAGACAACACTATCACTATGTGCCCAAGTCAATAAGCTTCCCAAAAAACTGTATTCACTATTTTAGACTATTTCTAGCTCTTTACTTAAAATAAACCCTTTTCTATTTTATTCTTGATTTTTCCTTGGTACTTAAATTACCATTCATCTTCTAAATAAACCATTTTTTACACTTTTAAGAATTTGTATTATAACAAGAGTTCTCATGGGACTGCTGAACCTCCATCTAGTTTAAGTGCCATTACATTCAGTTAAAATCTACCATTGCCTTGGTGATAAAGCATACTGCTAAGAGGAGTCAAAGAACTAATTGTCTTGGTGGTGAAATATTTCATTAATATGATTACTGACGCTACTAAGCCTATTAATCTTGTATCCTTAAAGGGAATCGGTCAACTATTTATTACCTGTAAATTTTGATAGTCCATTTATTTTTTCTGAGTGGGTGCTCCTTCCTGTCCAGGAGTATGGGTTTATCCCCCAGGAATTACAGACCCCTGCTACCCCTGCGAGGACTGCGCCGCCTCCTGGTGTTTTTAGGACACTTTTTAAAGCGTACCTAGTCAGAATTTATTATACTAACTTCTCTGGTCACTCTGTCTCGCCTCAGGACTTAGCTCCTCAATTTGCTTTCTTCCAGATGGAGTTAATAGTCCTCTGGTTCTCTATTGGAGAAAACTGAGCTTTGGCATTTTGGTCATTAATGTGAACTTTTTTATATATGATTGCAGCTATCGTTAATGTGGCCTAGGCAGTTTACAGAACTGCTTTTTTCATAGATTTCATCCCCTTTAAGGTGCAATTTGATCTCAGATACTCTTGAGAAGCCCATGCCATGGTGGCTCAAAGCTGTCATAACTTATTTAAACACCTATCTTAATCATCCACACTTGGTTTCTGGCTGATGCACTCTGGTGGTTTGTTTTCCAGCTTGCTTTCCCACCTGTCCCCTGATCATCTCCTCCGTGAACTCATGAGAAAGTTGACCACTTATAATGCTGACTCTGCCCTACAATTTATGGTTCCCAATGGGGCCAGATATCTTTCAGGACCTCACGCCCTTGAAACAATTTTTACCTTCCACCGTAACACCCACTTTACAATTCCTTTCTTGCTCTTTTATCCGCTCCAGCTCTAAATCATCCTTTTTAGGCCCACGAGGAGAAAACCTGCTCTGTCTTCCATTTGCGCTTTGTTATTGACCACATAAAATGCAAACACCCTTCTATTGCTGCCATAGCGACCACTAACCCTCCTCCATCCACAAATTGCCCAGCTGGTGCCCTAGCAGAAATTTTGAGTGGGGATCTATCCTACCTCCCCCTCCCTCAGGTGTTGCAAGTCCATTACTTTGGTATCAACCAATCAAGATCTCAGCCCCATATCAGTTCCTGTTTAAATAGCAACCTATGCAACCATCAACTTCCCTTGGTCAAAAGTTCACTGGCCAAATCCATCCTAATTCACCCAATCATCGCCTTTTCTGGCCCAATCTTGTCAAATCCCAACCAATATGATTCTCTCAAGTTAATTGATGATTTAGACTAACCCTACAAAGGAATCCTGATTTTGACTGGCCTGTTTTTTAATCCTCCCCCTGCTAATCCTCCCAGCACAAATTCTGACCTTAAAAGAGCAAAGTTAATTATAAAACTCTGCACCGCTTTCTGTCAAAGTGGCGTTTGCACCTACCAACACTTTATTCTTCCAATCCATCCATGTAACTATGGAGCCACTGGGTGATGTAATTCACCCTCCCACTTTTCCTGCCAATTTCCCTGAGTATGCCCAGTTTGACATTAGAATGCTTGCATTTGCCACGATTTCTCATGTGCCAACGTGGCTAAGTCTTTCCTGTTTAATCCACACTACCACAAACCTTTCAAAAACTTAATAAACCTGTTTACATCTTAGAACTCATTCTGTTTGCTAAACACAATCTTTACCAGAACATTGTGGCCATTCACATAGCTTAAATCATTAATGAAACCAACATCACTCTCTTTCACCTCATTCACCATACCCCTGAAGCCCTATCTTTACTTTATCTACCTTAGAGCGCTTTATGACGCAAAAGCCATTGTACAGTGACCTCAACCCCACTCTACATCCAACATGGCTTAGGCTTGCTTTCATGGCGCCATATTAGGATTTTTATTCTAATTTTAATTTCTACCGTGTGGATAAAAATCTGTGGATAATTACCCTCCTTAGTTTTGCTCTACTAGTATTTAAAAAGATATTTAAAAGGGACTTTTTATTGAGGTTCTAGTCAAACAAATAAATTTTTCTACTAAATTTTGGAAAGATAAATTAGTTAAGCCCAGTCTACAGTTGTATAATTCAGTTACACTTAAGCAATATAAAATATGATTTTCCTAAGCATATCTAATAAACTTAAAAAAATAAAAGTAATAAAACTATACATTGTCTTATATTTTTGAATACATAAATGAGACTATAAACCTAATGAAGAGTAAGATTTAGTAAAATCTTACTAGAAAAATTTTACTAGCAAGCTCACATTTGAGATTAGATGAGTTTTATAACTTCAGATGGGATATATCTAAATTCTTATTTTGATGCAAATAAGATAAAACTGCTACAGCGACGTGTTGCTTAACTCTCCCTTTAGCTTTGTTTAATTATTCAATCAAATCCAAAGCTCTTAAAAAGTTTTTTATGATTGACTCACTTTTTTGTCTGCACCGCTACTGTCCCATATTGACTAGTTCAACGCATTCTGCCCTATGTGGATTGGCAGTGCGCCGCCACCTGCCATTTGTTGGTTGCCACCAAAGTTCCTAGGTAAGCCCAGCTAGTCTCAAGAACACTTCTGGTCATTACATCCCCCTTTTGGATATCCTGATATTAGACATGATGGGAAGAATATTGACCATTTGACTCCCTAAGCTGAATTAATACCTAGACCTGAGAGAGGGTAAAAGGGATCACCTCAATAAATTACCCAGATAAATCAATAGTCAGCACAGCTCAAATTGACTCTAGGAAAATATAATGGACCAAACTGAGCCTAGAATACCCTGAGATGAATTCTTTCCTAATTAAAAATGACAGAACTATAGAAGGTCAAGTGACAAAAATTGAAGTGGAACTCTGGAAGCAAATTAGAACAAACCTTTATAAAAGTGATAGAATTAAGCTGCTGCTGAATGATTAACCTAAGTGACCCAAGTCTCATTCAACTTGGGTATTTAACTCACCATTTTCTCCCTATCAAAAATTCGATACTAAGTCATCATACCATCTGTAACCCATCACTAGACCAAGAGCCTCCTTTCCAGATTTCTTCCCCTACTAGTATATTAACCCTTTTCCTTTTGGGGTTTATATTGGTGAATGTGATATATAAAACCCTCTACTTTATACTATAATAAAATTACGTCGTTATTAAAACATCTTGTTTTGGTACTTGACCTCAATAAGCCATTTCGTTGTACTTAACATAGGATTAATACTCTACTTGAAAGGACATAAGTTGCGACTTGGCACTCTTTAAAATGTTTTGTCATGAGACTCAGTCAGCCTCAAATATTGAATGTTTTTTAGCACTAGTGGTGCCCAACCCAAAAGGGGAGCCGCCACGCAATTTTATTTGAAAATGGGCCAAACAAAGGGATTATCATAAGAAAAAAAATTCAGAATATAGCCCCTAAGTTATCAGCCTAGGAAGCCATATCAGAAGGCGAGGAAGCTTTGGGGAAACTTTTGTCCAGCGCCCGCTTTAGCTGGCGGACCATGGCGGACAACATAGGGGTAGGGGCATCAGCGACATGGGGCATGGGAGGTATAGCTGCGGGTTTTCTTTGTTTATGAGGCCAGCGGTATCCATCGCCTCAACATATTGAGCAAGTTGATGCTCAGCAAAAGTGATGAGAGTCAGCACACAAGTAAAAGACTTGATGCGCTTTTGGGTTTGGGGATAGTTGGGGTCAAAAAGAGAGGTTTTTGCCATATTGATGCAAGCGCGGCTCACACCAAAAGTAAGCTCCTCAATCTCATTTTGCATCTTCATCGAAATTGGAAGGGAAATTTGGGATGGGAATACCCTCAACTAGGGGTTCCATCACCCCATGGAGATGCTGGCGGAGAAGGTGTTGGCAGGGGCAGCTGCGGCTTCCACTGCCATTTGATTAATAATTTTATAATATGGAAAGCTGCTTTTAGAGTAAAATGGTGGGGGCGCAAATCAGGAGGATCAATAAAAAACTCCTCCAATGCAAACTCTGGCTTTACAGTGTATGGCCGGTCACTATCATCAATCCAATTGAGACACTCAAATGGATTAAGCTCAGCTAGCACTGGCCCAGCCACAGGAGTTGGTACGGTGGCAGAACCTGATTTGCTACAAACAGTCAACCATGGTAGCTCAGCCAAAACTGTTTCAGCCATTGACTCAGGACTTTATAACCTGGCTGCATTAATCAAAAATTTTAAAAATTTTATAAATTCTGATTGGCTGTTGTTTTTGAAGCAGTGCCAGAATTACCTGAGGGTGGGGGCGGGAGGATCACACCCCATTTGAAAAATTGGGGCGAGGCAGCCGCTGGGGTGGCACCAGAAGGAGGGGTGACAGAAGTGGCAGAAGCAGAAACCATGGGGCATTTGCGCTTTGAGTGGTCAATCTTGAAGCACAAGGGGCAGATGGCGCGGCTGTTTTTGATGCACACCCAAAAAGGATGATCAGGAGTAGACCTGATCACGGTGCAGGGGGAATCATGAGATGGGTGTCACAATTAAATAGGTGGATCATCACAAAGGCGTGAGGGCCTGCCAGATGATCTGCCCCATGGGGCACCACAAAACTGCAACATGGTATCTGCGCCGTAAATGGCCAAACCCTCCATGAGCTCGTGGCAGAGGCGTTTGGGGGAAAGAAAGGAGGGCAACCCAGCTAACTGGACCACCAAAGTGGCCTCATCTGGTAGCTGGGTGCAAATGGTGGGCAAAGGAATTTTTATAAATTAACTGCAGCTTGGCTGCTGCCACTGCATCGGCTTCAGAACGGAAGCCAAGGTCAAAATACCCTTAAAGGGGTGGAAGTCAATATTACTGGAGTGTTTGAAAACCGCCATGGCCATCTCGATGATGGCCACGCTTGCATATGAGAAGAGATTCCCATATTTGACCTGGAGGCCAAAACATAAATTGCTCCATGGGAGCACCGCCTGAGAGCTTGCAAGGTGGTGGGCCAAGTCCAACGGGGGGACATAACGCCTGGTAGTGTTGGGAGGGCTAGCAGAGCCAGCCTGGGCGCGCTTCAGTGGTGTCCAAAAGATTCCAGATGGCGGCGCGCCACCACCCCAGGCCAGGGCAGCAGGTGTCAATTGCATTAACATTGGTAAGCTTTGTTAATTGAGTAGTTGTCTTTATTTTTTGAAAAATCCAAATTTTGCTTCAATTTAGGTATTGAAGCAAAGAAAGATCTCAAATATTGACTTTTAGGCTTCTTGGTTCTAGCACCATTGAGCTTAAAAATGGAAGCCCAATAATCTGGTGCTCACTACAGGGTCTCAGGTGATGCTTAATAATACTTGCAATTAATTAATTGTACCATGGAAGAAATAAAAGTGATAGTTTCACCAACTAGCGTATGATGGAAACAGTGAAGAAGAAAATCGAATGGGAAATCCACCCATCGTCACATTTGAGAAGTATAAGAAAATCCTATAAGAATTCCCAATTTTGTCATCTTACTTTGATTTGCAACGAAGGAGTTAAAGCATTACTTCATGTTGTCATTTTTAAGGAGAAAGAGCTAACATGAAAGGGCATCCTCCATGGACAAGATTCTCATGAACCTGTTTGAATCCAGTTCTCTACTGAAAGAGTTAAAGATCCATGCAAATCTTTTTTGCTTATGATGTGATTTACACATCCTGCGCTTTATCATATCATGCATCTAAAAGGAATCCACAGTGAAATACTCCACCATCTTAACAATACTCAAGGGGCCTTAAGGATGGCCTACAAGAAGGTATATAATTTGACCTCACAAAGTCTAGTAGATGTCCGTCATTTGTTTCAAGCAAACTGTTCCTATATTGTTCAGCTCTAAAAATCAAATGAGGATGAATGATTCCAGTGTTATCAGGTATTTGGAGGAAGCTATGAAGCTCCTTAAAAGCACATTTCAATTTTGAATGAAAATACCTTTGATTAATTTATGCCTTTGCCATTGAGCTCCAAAACTAAGATAATGAAGCCTATGACAAAATGGCAGCTCAAACTTCTACTAGCCGTAAATAAGGAGGAAGAACATATATTCATCCTTATAGCCTGGCTAGAGCAAGCCTTATGACGAATTGATGAGCTAGATCCATTGAAACTCTGAGACTTCATCAGTGCCATAAAATATCGTTTCTTGAGTAACCCAGGTCAAACAGGATCTAGTAAACTGTGTGACTCATGAGCTTACTCTTTCCATTACCAAGCGACTCAACAAATTTGAGATAGACTTGAGAGGCAAATCCTCCAGTTGAGAGGACACTAGTATATCATTGCTTCAATGAAGCTAAGAAACGCTAGAATTATCCTATAGGAGAGTAGAAAACTAATACTAACAAGCCTCCTCAGAGCTCTGAATGAAAGGAGATGAAGGAGGGCTTGAACTGGGGCCTTAGAGTATTGAAGAATAAAAATAAGCTTCTGTGAACCTACCACTCATCTGCTCACCAAAAAATTTATGGTCTGAATATCTTTATTAAAAACTTGGAGAACAATAAAGTTAATATAGAGAGAATAATTAATCTAAAGGGTGGTTAGATGGGCAGGTAAAACTGCTTCCATCCTGGTGCAGGTTTTTAGTTCAAACTTGTATTGGCTAGAAAAATTCTCAGTGTGGTATATTTGTCCCAAGGTCAACCCACCTCAAACATTAAAAGAAGAATTAATCTGCTGGAAGTTTGCCAAGACTTACCCTAGAGAAATGGAGCAACATCTCAACCCTCTACAGTCCAAATGCTTCATCTCAAACATCAAGTTTACAGAGCGACACAAGAAGTGAAATGACCAAATTTGAAGCTTCCAGATTACACTTCATTATTGGATTGGAGTCAATTACCTTTGAGCCTATGTTCAAGGACAAGTTCATTCCTGGAGAATAGAGTATCATATCTTTCCTCAACATCTATGAGGCTGCAATTGAAGGTGTGAATAATCATCAAAAGGTTAAGAATCTTTTATCTTCTTTAACATATGTGGCACAAGAGGCTATGGTGCCTCATTTGGATGACCTGCATACCTGAAGAGTAGTAAAATAGGCTCTCATCAAATATTTCAGGTCAAAGCAGAGCCTGAGTTTGAAGAAACAGACCTTCATGTGAATTGCGTTACATTAAAATGAAACCTTTGCCAGATTCAATGACTGATTTTATATAGAGCCTCAAACGCTGTTGACTTCAAAGATGCTTGCTCTGGATGATACCGTAGCCACCATCTTTGCTAGTTTACATAGTAACCCCAGCCTAGCCATGCATGTCACATCTAACAAATGAAGCTTAAACTCTGTCTCGGACATTGAAGATGACCTGCTCGATGTAGTTGACAAACACAAACCAGAAACCTCCTAGAAAGCCTCCAGAAACCCAGAGTGTATACTTTGAAGGAAGCAAACCTAAGAAGGAGGAAAAGCTAAGATACAACTACTACAATAAGATCAAACATATGATGATATGTGATTCAAGAAGAACCCTGCCCTTGCCAATTAGGGAAAAGGAAATTCAGCTTAGGATCAGGTATCTTTAAGACTGACTGACACTGTACCTGAAAGCAAAACATTGCTGATTGATCATCTCATTTGCATATAAAACTAAACCAAGGATAACTCTGAAGGGGGTCACAAAGACACAGTTTATTACATTTTAGGTTCACCCGCTGAGCTCGTCATTCTGGACTGTTGAATGTCAAAGACATTAATGATGCTCAAGTTACCAAAGGCACCTTCCTCAGTCAGGTTATCAGGTGTTCCAAAGTAAATGATGCATCCAGAGATGCTGATAAGTACCTTGCCCTGCTGATCTGACCCATCTTGAGTGTTCACAATCTTCTGGATATCATGAAGAAGTATCCTTTTCTGCCCAAAATTTCAATGTGACGTTCCGCCTCAAAGAGGTTTTAGCCCTTCATTTGAAGTTTGAAGAAATTATTACAAATTGAAGTAGTAAATCAAAAAGGTCCAAGTTATGGCTATCTTGGTTATTGGATCACCTATTAATGTTGTATCATCCTGGCTTATCAAAAAGATAAGATCGCCCCTGACCTTGAATACACTCAAGAGTACAGTACCACCTTTCTAAACAACACCAAGGCAATAGGTGCGTACTAATCTCTGAAAATCTGAGTTGGCAATTTAGCATTTTCAACTCCTGAAGTTGCCAGACGACAGTCAATATAATATTCTCATTGGGACACACTTATGATTAAATATGAAAGAGTTATCAACCTGCAAGAAGGATATTTATAAATCCTCAGCTATAAAGTTCCCCTTGTAATGGATGATAACGCCTCCAGCAATAAGTATTACTCTTTCCTAGTCCAGTACCCTGTTTCTGCTTTTTCTTTTTAGATATATACATCTATAAGAAACACAAAAAAACAACTTGACTCAGTATATGCAGCAGAGAATATACTATTTTATTCCATCGAAGGGGTAAAAATTTAAACCAGGGGTGCAAAGAGTATTTTCACCAACTTAACCCTGAGTATACCCCTCAACTTCTTGCTACACAGTACTAGTGTTGTGGAGGAAGCAGGTTTGAACAAAAAGTTTTTCAGGAGCCCTCGATCCAGCTTACCAATAGCCTATTTGAGCTATTACTTATGAACTTTACTAATAAGATATACTAGTTAAGAAGCATCAAGAAATTGGGAAAGGTTAATTTCTTCATATTGATGCAATTGACAAAGTATATTCTATTGGTACTCACCTTGATTTTGGCCTAAATGCAATAATTTAATTTTGCGCTATCCCTAAAGTCTATATATCTGATAAGTTAAATCAGGAGGAACTTGAGAATGTGCACCAATTACTTGAAGATTATCAACATGTTTTATCTATGCCAGATGTTAACTATGGTCACATCAAAGACTTGACTCATAGTATCAATGTAGGAGATTCAACCCCACTCAGATCAAAGCCATATAGGACGTTGAAGGTAGAGGAGCATTACATGAAGACTGAGCTCAAGCAACTGTTGGCTTACTTAATTGTACCCTCCCAGAGTCCATGATCATCCCCACTGTTACTCATAAAGAAGAAAGAAGGTGGCCACAGAATAGTGATGGATTACAGGAAGCTAAAAAGACTCACTAAGAAGGACAGCTATCAAATTACTAGGATTGATGATGCCCTGGCCCGACTTTCTGGCTTGAATATCTTCTCTGTGATGGACCTCTCTAGTGGTTATTGGGAGATAGATCTTTCACCTGAAGACCAAGAAAAATGCGCGTTGCTATGCATTTAAGGATTATCCAAACCTATACGGCTCCCTCAGTTATAATGTAATCCTCTCACCTCGTTCCAACGGGTGATGGATCATATAATGCAAGGCATTGAGTTCAGTAGTGTGGTTATATACATAGCTAACTTAACAATGTTTTACAAAACCTTTGCTAATCATCTAGACCACTTTTAGTCAGTTTTTCAGCGACTGAGAGAGAACAACATCAAACTAAAACCTGTGAAATGCACCTTTTTCCAGCAGTACTTATAATTTTTATGATATGGCATATCACGGGAAGTAATCCAACCCATGTATGATAAGGTTAAAGCAATCTCAAAGATGCTTGAGCTGAAGAGCCTTTGAGATTTATCGATATTCTTAAGGATGATGGAATACTACCATCAATTATCCCAATTTCGAATAACTTGCTGAACCTCTTGTCTGACTGCTTTCCAAATCTACCCCTTTCATATGGGGTGTAGAGCAAAGAGCTTCATTGCAGTCAATGATAGTTTATTGAAGATATAGCTAATCTTATGACCTCTGGACTATGGAAAGCCTTTCATCATGTTTATTGATGTCTATGACTTGGATGTAGGTTTATCATTTTTCAGCTAGATGATGACGTCATTGACCACCCAGTGTCTATTATAGCAATAGCTTTTAGAAAATCTGAGCAAAATTATAGCATCACAGAGAATGAGTGCTTAGATGCTCTCCTGGTTTAAAACATATCTAGCCCTTCTTTTATGATATGAACTTTAAAGTTGTGACAGAACATGCTTCCCAGAAGTGGCTGCAAATTTTGAAAGATCAGACAGGGAGCTAGCCAGATGGGGTCTCAAGACTCAACACTATGATATTAATATTATTATTGAGCTGGAATGAAACATATAAACGTAAATGGATTGACTCAACTGTCCCTACTATATAGACAATAGAGAAGCTGAATGGTTACATGATCTACTTATGAAGTCAGACTCTTGGAAGGACGAAGATGAACCAGTCCAGCTGATTCTCAAAAGAAATGCTTGAAACACAAGCTTCTCGATGGATTACTTTACAAGAAAGTCAGAATCAACTGGATACTTTATTTGCAATTATAGAATTGGTACCAGCTATAATGTAATCCCACATTACCTTAGGCCATAGAGGAACCAGGATAATTACAAATGGATCAAATATCGCTATAATACGAAGGAAAACTGAAATCTCTAGTTGAGGTCTTAGATGCTTTAATAAATTTTAAAAAGCAGATGCTGCATAAGACCAGGTATTAGTATCAACTCATGACCCCTCAGCAGCCATTTCGTACCATCAGTTTAGACGTCATAGTCTATTTCTGGAGTCCATAGTAGGAAATCAGTACATCCTCATAGGTTTTGATCATTTTATTAAGTAGGTCAAAGCAATCACCCTTCCCATGCAGACCGCTAAAGCTACTGCTAACTAATTATATCAAAACATTTTACTAGGCATAGCTGCCCGCAGGTACTGCTATTCATTAACGTGAAAAACTTTACTAAGTGTTGTGGGGATCTTAGCCACGAGCATGAGAACTCAAAAACTATTTTCAGCGCCTTACAACCCATCAACTATCAGGGATGTAGAGAGAGTGAATGGGACATTGGTCTTAATAATTTTTGCATGATGGCCACTGACAATCTATTATACTGGTACTACCTCCCAAGTGCATTGATGGCTTAAGTATAAGTTTCCACCAAACTATTAAAATGTCTCATTTAAAGACGATATATGGAAGAGAACCTGGTATCCCATCTTTATTAACTCGTTAATTTACCAGTGATAGTACCAAAGAGCCTAAGAAATAGCTAAGAAGATTAGCTCAGAAGATAATAAAACTTCAGTCATAGACAATGAGCAATTTAGATAAGATAGTTACAAGAGAAGGTCAAGCAGTAAAGAAACTTTCCCAACTCTACCCGCGTTTGAGATCTTGGATTTATTCCTGTATTATCTCAATCAATTAGCGCCCTGAGTAGGAATATTAGATGTCATCTGGGATGGGCCATATGCTATTAAAAACAGACGCAGAAACATATACTCAACTAAGTCTTTTAATATTTGGAGTAACAATCAGCTGCACACATAGCCTATTCTTACACTAGTACTCATCCGTCAATATTCTTGTAGAAGGTTATGTCAGATTTTTTGATATTGGACATGATGGGAAGAATATTGACCATTTGACTCCCTCAGCTGTATTGACACCTAGACCTGAGAGGGGGTTAAAAGGGATTACCTTGATAAGTTAACGAAAGAAAATGTTAGCACAGCTCAATTTGATTCAGGATAATATAGATTGACCATTCTGAGCCTAGGATACCCCGAGACATATTCTTGACTGATCAAAGTGACAGATCTTCAAAGGTCCAGGTGACTACTACTCAAAATGGCACTCGAGGCAGCAAATTAAGATGAACCCAAAAAGTGTAAGAATCAAGAAGCTGCCAAATAGCCAACTTTATTGACCTTAAGTCTCATCTGACTTTGGTATTCAACTCACCATTTTTGCCCTATCAAAATTATGTTACAAAGGCATTATACCATCTGGAATGCATCACCTGACCAAGAGCCTCCCTTCTGGTTTTTCCCCTACTGATTTTATAAATCATTTCCTTTTGGGGTTTATATTTTTAATGCAAAATAAATCACTTGTTTTATATTATAATAAAGTTACGTTATTAATCTTACATCTAGATTTGGTACTTGGCTTCAATAAGTCTAATTTGCTTTGCTTGCAATAGGGCGGATACTCTAGTTGATGGGACATAAGTAGTGAGTTGGCACATTTCAACTTAAAAATTTGTCATGTGACTCATTTGGCCTCAAGTATTGACTATTAGGCTTCTTGAGCATAGCACCATCGAGCTTAAAAATGAAAGTCCAACACCCATTTAGGGACCTAGATCACCATCTTGCACACTCCCAAGTGGTGCTAAAAAGCCCCTGGTGCTCCCTTGAAGCAACCTGCATTCTTTCCTTTGGGTTGAGTATGAGAATATATTCCCCTACTTGAGTGCGGCCATCATCAAGATGGCCATAGCGGTTTATAAGCTCACCAGATTCATAGATCTCCGCCCCTTCAAGGTGTACTTTGGACACAACTTCCCTTGTGAAGTCCATGCCATGGTGGCAGCACAGCTTTTTTTATATATATAAATATTTCAATCCCAACTATCCAAACTCACTTTCAGGATGAGGCCACACTAGTGGTCTAGTTTTCTGGCTTGCCCTCCCGCTCTCCCCAAACGCTTCTACCACAAACTCATGGAGGGTTTGGCTGCCTACAGAGATGATGTCATGCTGAAGTTTGTGGTTCTCAATGGCGCCAATTGTTTCACTAGTCCTTGAAAGTTTTTTGACGATCCACCCCTTTTGTCAAAACCCACCTCACAATACCCCTTGCGCCATGATCATATCTCCCCTGATCATCCCTTCTGGGCTCACATGAAAAACGGACATGCCATATGTCTCTTGTGCTTCAAACTTGACTATTCAAAGTACAAGTTCACAATGCTTTCTGTAGAAGCTGCTTCTGCTGCTCCTCCCACTGGGTCAACCCTATCACTGTTTCAACTAAATTTTAACAAAAGGGGATCAAATCTCCCCCACACCCTCATCTGCTGTGGGAGCTGCTCTTACAGCTTCATCTAACTAAGGTTTTACCACCAGAACCATTACTGAGCAGATGGAAGCTCATAAGCCAGCAAATTTTCTATGGTCCACTATGTGTGGCTAATAGTCATCTGCCACTTAACCAACTCTGTCTCTGGCCAAGCTCTGACCAAATTAATCCTTTTAAGGCTCTTGAATGGATTGACAATGAAGAAGGAGCATATGGAATTAAGCCCAACTTCAACAGGTTACGATTTCTCACCCAACCCCCAATTTACTCCCTGCCACCGTTTTCACCTTTATAAAGATTTTTCAGTTATAAAAACACTTATCAAAGAGCTGTTGAAGCAGCCTCTGCCCCACCAGCTCCCTCCTCCACTAATCTCTCTATACAGCAATTGAGCCACTTTTTGAAGGTATTTCCATCCCAAACTATCTAAAAATTCTTTGATAAAGCAAAGTATGATATTAAAAAATTTGCATTTGAAGATGGCTGCACATGCATCAATGTGGCGATAAACTTTGCTTTATGACTCCAACTACTCAAACCCACCAACGCATCAAATTATTAACTTATGTGCAAAACATTTACCTTTAATGAACACCAGCTCACCCAATATGTAGAGACTATGCACACCACTGGCCTCATTATCAAGGAGAGCTCTCACCTCTTTCTTCTTTATCATAATGCCGCTGATGCGCCAATCGCCTTTTTGTCCGCCTTTTCCAGCTATTTAAAGAACAAGTGCTAGATGAGATCCCCCATCCCCTCTTCTGTCATTAAGATTGATTGACATAATTGTAAGGACAAATTGTTAAAATAAGGCTTAGCGGGATGAGGCCAATAGGACCAAGTTGCCAGGCCTGCCTGACCTTAAGCACACTCTGGACCAAAGTTAGGTAAGGGAAAGATATGCCTAAGTTGGTTCTGGGGGTGCACGTAATGGTCAGAGGAGCAATACATCCACAGCTCTAAAATGCACCAGCTATATATAAAATATGACAGGTCATTAAATTTAGTCAGAGAATAAGGCTTTAAGTCCCTTTCAATCTATGATATAGCTAGATCTGATAAAATCAGTTCCTTTCAATTACCCAAGAGAAATATACTCAAGCTAAATTATGACGATAGATGGAAAATTGCATTTATTGGTTAGACTTGACGCAGTGTCTTACCTGATAATGATGATTTCCCCCAATTATATATAATGATTTTTGAGACCAAGATACTTGAGTTGTCTACTTATTTACAAAAAACTACATTCATTATTTTATTTAATATGAGTATATGCTTTGAATTCTTTGCCAATCTCCTAATGGAGGTCTCAAATAACGTAGTTTTTATACCTTCGCCCTGGGGGCCATTGGATACCATTCTCCAATGCGTTGCTCTGTTTCCCCTACTGCTAGAAAATTGTTCATTGGTTTTGTTGAGGGAAATTTCCCAACATCTCTATGGGAACAATAGAGTTACAGACACTCTCTTGCCATCTTCCCCTTCTAGTATGGATTCTTAGGCTTACACTGTGGCACCATGTTAGATTTTTAGTAATGTCTAATAATCCCTTTGTTTGGAAAAACGTAAAAATAATGTATAGGTGACTTCCCTCTTGGGTTAGGCACCACTACTAAAAAGAAAACTGCCTAAACACTAAGATAAACTATCAATAAATTACTTTTTGTGTAAGACTAGAGCATTTTTTTAGTACTAGATGGTCCCAACCCAAGAAGACTAGAGCATTTTGTTAAAGAAGATTGAAAGAATTGAACATAAGCTTTCATTTCCATAGATCCAATGATTATTTACTTTATGTTATAGTTTCAAGTAAAATGATATTTTATATTAAAAGAGGGCTTAATGAGGCTCTTTTATTATAGTTGAGTTAAATGAAGCCTTGCTATGGCTTAAAACCTTTAAGCTTACAAAAATGTTTTGTTTGGTAAAACAATCTCACTAAAAGCTATCCTAATTTTATGCATAAAATTTATGTTATTATCTGAAATCAACATATAATATTGTGCCCCAAATTTGAGTTACTATGCTGCATCTTTATAAATTTAATTTGAGGTAAGCTGACCAGGGGATGGACATTACCAAAACTCAATAAGCAAAAGAACCAAACAAAAGAATCAAACATATTAAAACCAAAACCAATCAAAATAAAAGTGCAAAACCAAAATAAACGCAACCAGGCGGGGAGTGGAATACTGCTATCCATCATGGCAGAGGGTGAGGGGGTTGGGCAGCGCTTCTAAAGACATATTCAGCTGGTCATCCTTATTGAAATTGTAGTAACAGATAAAAGTGGAGAGCCAGGGTGTGGTGGCATCAGCGTGGTGGGGGTGAAGGTGGACAAAAAGTTGGTTATTTCTCAGGATCAGCTTGTAAGACAGCTTCAACAAATTCCTCTACTTGGTGTTCAGCTAGAATGTGGGCTTTGGGAAGTTGTGAAAATTTTATGAGACTTTGTCAGGTGTTTTTGCAGATGGGTCGAAATCTGCTAATTGTGCTACATGCATGACCGCTTTAGTGGCTTCAGTGGCCAATTTTGTGATTTCCTCCTGTGCTGTTTTGGGGAAATCATGGGGGAACTTGACTATTCTCAGCCCCTGATGGAATTGAGAAATGGATTGGTAACCGCTTTGCATAGGATTGGGCAATGGGGTGAAGCCACCGCTGTTAAGGTGAGCTGGTGGTCATTTTGGTAGGGGACGGCATTGGGTTTAGTAGTGAATTGCTTAGGGAATGGGGATTTGTCAAAATCAGAATTATAAAATTTGACCCAAACACAATTGAGCAGGCTGAGAGGTTCACTGGAATCCTCATTGGTGACAAAGTTACCTGATTCATCAATCTCAGTCAATAATTACCATGTATTTTGGTTCACAGGAATAGTGGATGGAGATTTTGGGTGAGCAGAAGTAAAAGGGTCTGCTTGGGTTTGAATGTTGGTCAAGGCCTGGTTCTGATTGGTGTGGGTGAAATTGGGTGGGATAGTGTGGGTGGTTTTGGTGGAGGCCAATTTCTCACCCTGGCCCATCAAATGAGAACGTTGAGTGAGAGGGGGCAACAAAACGCCCCATTCAGAATCCACCAAATATGGTTCAGAGGCCACACCAGAGGAAGATCTTATGGCAGGGTTTTTTATAGGTCAAAGCAAAAACAGAGGGGACAAATTAGGCAACCATTATCCACCTTAGCCCAAAAGAAATTCTCTGGCACCGCGGTGATATGAGCATGGGGATTTGGTGGGCTATGACATGGTGGTGTGGGATTATGGTGGCAGTTGTGCGAAGTGCAGCAAGGTGCTCTGATCCAGAAGGAATGGTGAAGACAAGGTTGAGCTGTGTCCCATATGCCAGAAGCCCTGCCATTAACTGATCATATAATAATTGGGGTGGTAGGTGAGATGGGAGGGATGTGAAGGACACCACCTTTGTGTTGTCTGAAGGAAGGTGAGGTTGGGTGGTAAGGATAGGAGTGTTTTGTAAATTATGGTAGTAAAAGCTGCTGCTGCAGCATCCTCTTCTGTTTGGAAGCCAACATCAAAATAGCTTTTAATTGGGCAGAAATTGATAAAGCCAGCTGGTGCAAAGCATCTGTGGCTACTTCAATAATTGCTTTGTTGGCATATGGGAACAAACGCCTGTAGTCAACTCTAAGGCAAGTTTGGATGTTGGAACAAGTTAGGGTGAGAGGATGGGGGCGAGAAGGATGGATGCGCTCCAGGGGGAGCACTAAGTCCCATAGGGGATAAAATGGCCTGAAGAAGATGGTGGGCTATTTGACCCCATGTGAACGCATTTGCCAACAGGGCAGAAAATGCTAGGCGGTGGAGCACTGCTACCCCACATTGGAGCATCAGGCGGTGGATTTACAGATATTTTTTGGGAAATGGTTGTGGCCGGATGGCAGTGAAAAATTAAACACTTTTTCTTAATAAAATTTTCTCAAAGTGAGATTTGAGCAGAAACAAAAGTTTATTATGCTGGATCTCAATTAGTAAAATATTTCATCAATTTAGAGGCCAAATTATTGATACCTAATAACTATGCTACTTAATTTGGTGGACGTTATTCTATTTTCAGCTAAAAATATCATATATGATGGATATAAAACATTACTATTTGAATAAAAGGTTAATATCATCTTTACTTGGTAACTTTGCAGGATACTCCTATTAATATAATCCACTTTCATATAACAAGTAGGGCTTTTATATTCTCAGAAATAAATACTCAAGCACCAAAGTGATATAAGATATATAAAAGTAAAACAAGTTGCTCAAAGCTCTTTCTGTGATTCAATTAAAGACATAATTAATATATGACTTTAGGAAACTTTCCTCTCTTTTGCGTTATTGTAATTAGGTTTTAATCCACTTTGCCACGATTATATGACCAGTTTTCAACTTTATGTCATAAACTTAATATTTTAATAAAGCATTATTTTTATTTTTATTTATTTGAGGCAAGCCAACCAGGGGATAGACATTACCAAAATGGAGAAAGAAAGTATCGACATGAAACCTGAGCAGGGTCAACTCTGTCATAGAAAGTTTTTTTCACCTCCGGATTGGGACACAGATTTTTCTGGTTACATCATGGGTAAGGTTTTCATGTTATTATACCTACTAACCGCCAATAGCTTCCTTCAGCTGGCACCCCAATCGATGTGCAAAGGGCGGGAATTGAACCTGCAACCTTCAGGTTGGTAGCCGTATGCCCTACCAACTCGCCTTCCACCCCCTAAAGCATTATTTTTAATGCTACCATTATATATTTTTAGCACAACATAATAATCTTTATAAGTTCATTAATTATTGAGTATTAATATAATCGGGCTCTTATATTGATATGCAATCTAAACTTTGCCCTCAGAAGAACATGCCACAAATATTTCCCCTGGTTCTTTGACAGTATGATATTCTTTTTTCTAAGCATCATATAATCATTTGTCCAACTTAACATTATAAAGTAATTAATGCCTTAGTTTGCATAATGCGCAAGATGGCAAACTAAGATTTGCTACTTAATATCTTACTTAGAAAATGTTTTAACATAATAATAAATACTATATCATATTAATTTTTTATATTCATTTTATCTCCAAGATCTATAAAACTTTCTGATTCACAAAGTTAGAGCTGCATTGGTAGAATTTAAAAATGCTCTATTAAGATTAGCATAACTTACTATACAGGTAAAGATTGAGGCATATACAACTTTTCTAAAAAAAGTTACTTGATAAGTATAAGCAACAATAAAATCTTTTTTGTCAATGTTTATATTGTAAATCAGTTTTTTTACACTTCAATTATAGTATAGTATCTAATTTAATTTATTGCAGGGAAGGCTGACCAGGGAACGGACACTACCAATAAGTCATCAAAGAAATTGAAACTCATGTAATAGGAGGGCACCCCAGAGAAGCTAAGGCTGTCTCCTGTTGCCAGCGAGAACGCCACTACTGGGAGGGGGTCAAATGTATAGGGGCAGGCACCACTATTGAGCACGTGTGTAGGAAGGGGTCTGAGTTGATGAACCAAACTGGGAACCAGGAAAAGACAAACTGGCGGTGACGTGGTGAAAGGTATCCAAACATTTACGCTTGAAAGTGGTCCACTAAGTGCGACCAGAACTGGCGGACAGCTTCAGGGAGGGTGGGGATGAAGCCTGAGATGGCATCCAAGACAATTGTGTGGATAGTCCACATGGCGATTGTGACCACTAAAGCACGGAGGGAGGGTGGAAGAGAGGAGGCCATTGGTAAAAGCAAACATATCCCTAGACAAACTGAAGGGCTGTGCCTGACCCTGGCAAAGCAGACGTTGTACCTCACGCCATATCGCTTTAGATAGAGGGCAATTTTCCAGGCGTTGAAACAGCGTTCCATACTGGCCACACACGGCACAGGATGAGTGTAAAGTGTTAGAGAGTTCAGCTGTATGGTACACCCATCTCAAGCAGCATCACACATGGGAACAGATATGAGGCTGCAGAAGAGGGTGGTGGGCGTACTTCCAAATGGCTTTCTGGGTATCAAGGGGATAGGGGATGTCCATCATGTCCAGGTAGTCCACCCTGGACAAGGTATGGGGCCTCGCGGGTATCAAAATATTCAAAATGGGTAGTCCCTGTACATTCTGGGTGAACCAAGGAGAGGGGCGCCCCCTCTGAGCTGTGTGCACACAAATATAAATCTTCCACTCAGCGCTCCGCATGGAGAGGAGGATCTGTTTGAAGTGGGGTGTAGTTCCATTTGGACCTGCTGCCAAAGGATGGGAAGCCAGATCTTTTAACAAAGAGTGTGGGTGGGATAAGTTGGTGAGGCCCAGGGCGCGGGAGAAGTTGGAGCGGGCTGCGCGGGACCAGTGTTGGGCTGCAACTGTAGGGTTGGTAACGGCAGCAATCCAGGTGCCCAGGATTTTGGCAGCATGGGCCTCAAAGTTGAGCAGGCCCATACCTCCACTATGGCGAGGGCCAAACATAACCTCCAGTTGCACTGGTGGTGGGCGGCCCGACCAAAGTCACCCTTGCAGAAGGGCATACAGTGGCTTAAAGAAACTTGGGGAGAAAGCGATGGCGTGGGCCCCAAACAAGACTTTGGAGAGGAGCATAGAGTTGGCTAGTACAACCCTGCCGGTAAGGGAAGTAGGACGGGCTCTGAGGGAGGCTATGCTTTTCATCACGTTGTCCAGAATATGGTTTTCCATCACCGTTGAGGCATACCCACCTGCCTCCAAAAACACCCCCAAATGTTTGACTGGGCCAACGGTGTGGCTTGGCACAAAGGGGAGCACAAGTGGGGCGGTGTGGGGTGGACAGGGTAAGCAAGCGCGTGCGCTAGCTGATGGGGCGGATTGAAAACAGGGCGCTGAGGCCCAGCGGGCTTGATACCGACCAAGGAGAATGATTTTGGTTTTGGAGGCGTTGAGTGCAGCATTACTTACCCTGGAGTAAACCCAAATAAGAGCTTCAAGCGCGCTTGCATCATGATTGTTAGACACCCCAACCACATAATCATCAGCAAATGCCAACATTTTGACCAGGGCTTGGCCTTGCACATGGACCCCAGTAAGATGGGCATTCACTTTTCGAAGATTTGGTTCAAGGCTGAAGTTATATAAGAATGGGATAATAGGGTCCCCTTGGCGTAGGCCTCTTTGAGGACGAACTACATCCATGAGAAAGCCAGGGCCACGCACAGCCATTGTGGTGGATTCCGTCAGCAGCATCACCAATTGATGAAGCGAGGGGTAGGCGGAATTGGGGAGGTAGGCCCTGAGGTAATCCCAGTTAACTCTATCATAAGCCTGCTGTTGGTCTAAAAATACTAGTGCACTAGAGGCCGTGGACTGACAGGCGTTGGCCCTGGTGTGTATGTTGTCCCAAATCGACATTCTGGGTATAAAATCAAATTTTTCTGGTAGATGATAGCAGAGGCAACAATCCCTAGATGGTTAGCCATGATTTTAGTAAGAATTTTAGTATCAGTGTTGGTTAGAAAAATAGGGGCGCCAGTTGGCCAAGTCTAGCTATCCCTTTTTTGAATAGCGTAATGGTTTAGGCCTCTTGCCTTCCTGGTAGAAGGCGCGTTTCCAAAAAGCACTGGTTAAGAGAGGCAAGCAACAGTGGGGATAAATACTTGAAATACTTCTTATAGAACTCATAAGGAATGCCATCAAGGCCTGGACATTTCCTATATGGTGAACCGCGGATGGCGAACCAGAGTTTGTCTGGAGTAATCAAATTTATCAACTTTAGGAAATGGGAAATGGTGCGGATGTGTGCACTATCAAGAAAATTTGCCATTTTGGCCAGTGGAATCAGGTCGGATCAGTACAGTTTGGAGTAATGGTTTTATATCTTGATCACCACTTCAGCTGGCATATCCGCTACAAAATTGTCTGGCCTTCGCACCTGCATGCAGGCTAAGCTCTGGCGCAGTGCAAAGAATTTTCAAAAAAATTAAGCGGAGCATGTGTCACCTGCTGTGATGTGTTTAGCTCTGTACTGAACACAAAGCTGATGCTTGTGTTGTCTCTCAAGAGCGTTAAGGTGGGCAGCTACTTCCACCCACTTGCGACCCCAAGCAGGGCTGTAGCCCATGGCTGGGACGTTGGACTCCAGGTGGGCCAACTCTACCAGAGCGCGTGAGATGATTGTCGAGGTGGAATGTGAGTGTCGGAGAAAATGTGGCAAGCCTGGCAGATTATGTCTGCTTTGAAGGTAGACCAAGTGGAAATTGGATCAGCGCAAAACGGTGTGATAAACTCCAGAGCCAGGTTTGCAGATTCCATCCATGAGGAAAATCTTGGTGATGCAGTTTCAGCTGGATGAAGTTTTCATCAACTCAGAGCCTGAGCTGCTGGGTTGGATAGATGGAAAGATATTGAAACCATCCTGTGGTTAGAGAAATCGATCTTTGTCATGTTGAAATGGGAAATCTAGGTACAAAATCTCAATGGCGCGAAGATAAGGTTGATGTGGGACATGGACCTTAACTGGTCATTGTAGATGTGGGGGCACAACATAATTTTGAGAAGCAAAGAATGACGCAGCAAAGTATTGACCAACCCTAGGGTGGCCTTGAGGATGTGGAGTTCAACATGTCCCTGTGGCGGTGAAGATGAGGAAGTCCAGCGGTCAGTGGATGGGTTCAACCATCAGTTCATGTTGTTAATGATGAAAGGGTCAGGGGGCAACAGAATGGAATTAACTAATGAGAAAAATTCCTGCCGTTCTTGTGCACAGGTCAGGGTGTAAATGTTGATGATAGCGTGCACTTTGTCAGCCCACAAAAAATTGACAACAAGGACGCGGCCACTAAGGAAGGATTCAGATGATAAAAATTTAAAATTATTGTTCCTTTGAACTAGCACCCCACAGTGCAAGGACCAGAAGGAGATGGAAGGGAGGAGCATGGTTTTCCATGTTTCCTCAGAACTGCGCGGACAGTGGGACTCCTGAATGGCCAGGATATCCATGGGTAAATTTTGTTGTAAAAAACTCAGTTTTTTAGCCTGGGATGGTGAGGCCTTGAGTCCGGTGATGTTCAATTTCCCTAAATTAAAGGCTCCCCCATCGCACCTTAGGTGCAAGGGAAAGGGCACCCAAGACCTTAAGCCTTTACTTGTTCTTCATGGCGCATGTTGGCGCCTCAGGTATGTGATGCTATGTGGTCAGTGGTATGGGTAGCCTTAGCAGTTCAGGTTCGCGTTGGCTTTTGCCTTCACTTTTTCCCCGCTGCAGGACAAGATTTTTATGTTACGTGCATTTGTGGTGCACCAACGCTTGAATGTGAAATGTCATCAGGAAGGTTGGAGACTGATTCAGTTCCAATCAATGCTTGGGCGCATTAGTTGGTTGAAACTGACTTACCCATCGGGATTTCAGCTTTTGCGCCCAATTGGCTTGGGCATCCCAATCTGATTGGTTCAGGGATTCATGAGCTGCTTCTGCTGCAATAGTCTCAATGTCCTCCTGGAGCTGGGAGGTTGGGATAGCGGAAGTGGTCTTGGCCGCCTCCTTGTGGGCCTGTTTGTCCTTCTTCTGCTCTTGAGGGGATATTGGCTTTACCAGTAAGTAGCATTCCTGCACTCCCCTAGGGAAGGCTGCCTTTATATCAGCGTTCAGTTTGTAGTGGGCCTCACCTCCGCACATTGAATCTGAGGGAATTTCTTGGAATGTGATGCCCTCCTTGGGGGGGCAGGTGTGTGCCTTGTGGCCAAAAGCACTACAAAAGGCGAAGATGGGAGGTGCGCTGTCCACGGTGACCCTGAAAGGGTGGGTGGCATGCCCTTGATGTTGACAAAAGTGGTCTGTGGGATTTGGGTTAGATCCTTTGCTATCCCCTCAGCTGGATTAGGACTGAAATTGCTTTGCCAGTGCACAGGTTTAGCATCAGCGTAAAGAGCTGCATTTCAAAGGATTGTATTTTGCTATATATGGCGAGCTCAGCCTTAAGGTGTTGTTTGAGTACAGTGCATTTGACCATAGTGGGCAGAAAGTCAAAAGTGACAAAAATTTGATTCAATTTTTTCCATCTGGTGTGCTTAGTTTTGATGACCTGATGACCATCTGGGAGGTCTGCCATAACGCGCACCATTTCAGCTTCATCTGCAACTTCCCTTGCTTTCAAAACCTAGATCCATCCAACTGCAAGGCATGGAATGAGGTGCGACGTACACCACGTTTGGGAAATGAGTGTGCACATTCCCACAAAACTTTTCTCATGGCGCCATCTGCTGAATATAGGAAAACCCATACTCCATGTTCCACTGACGAGAGTGGTTGGGAGTGCAGCGTATTGATGTACTGGTTGCATCGTGCTTGCCAGGCTAAAATTTCCAGGGAAATGGTCACCGCCAGTTTTTTTAAGTTTATCTATTCCTCTGGGTTCACCAGGGCGTTTGCAAACTTTAGATGTCATGGGGCCAACACCTGTGCCCTTGACCTTACTTACCTAACTGCTCCCTAACATGGGCGTCATCTAATCTCCCCAAAGAGATTATCAAAATTTTTCCAGACTTATATTGAATAAATGTTGCAAAAGTGATTGCAACGAGAGAAAAAGTCCATAGTATAGTATTTAGTAAAACAGAGTTAATAAAAATAGCATATAAATATCTCCTACTTTTGCAGAGATATTGATAAAAGCCTTAATCTCAGATCACCATAAGCAGGTTTGATAAAACTCTACATTATTACAATGGTAACATGACCTTTAGGGGTAATGTCATATAATGGAGATATCTCTAAGTAAGTATACTAAGAGTTAAAGTATAAGATGTTACTCATCTAAGGTTATACCATAGGAAATCTTTGTTACCCTGAATTGTATATATATCCATATATAAATTAATATATAGTAAAACCCTTCACAATATTTTCCTTACTATAACAACATTATTTTAAAGTAAACTTTTGCATAAATATGTTGGTAACGTAGCAACTGCAGTTAATTTGTGATGTGATGATACATATAAGATAGTAAATCCATATAAAAACATTAAATTAACATAAGCTTATCTTTCTCATAACAATCACTTTAGTTACTACGATTCAATTTGAATGGCAAATTTGGATAATCACACACAGGAAAGATGGGCGACTTTAATAACAAAAATAATACAACATGGGCAAGCGTCGCGGCAAGTGGCGCATTTAACGGTGCAACTAAGGGCAAGAAACGCCCTGGAGGGGGACCAGGAACCCAATCTGCAAAGATTCGCAAACTCAGACACCATCTGGGTTTATGGTATTTACTGTAAAGCAGCACGATACATGTATATTCAATTCAACCAACCTTTGTCAAAGGTGAAACACGGGATTAAACTCTTCCTTGGGGAGAGTCACCAACCCTGTGGGAGAAAACATGTGAGGCACAGCCCTCACTTTTCCCTCACACGGTGTACATAGCCGCCAACAACATGGGACGTGACTGGATTGATATTTGTTTTGAAACAGCCAATGAAGCCAATGCCACAGCAAAAATCTGCGTGGAAATTGCCCTCCCTGAGGGCAAAAAAATTGTGCGCACCGCGCGCACCAGATGGAACAAAGCAAAAACTTTGTTCATCTCCTTTGACTCGCTCCCCACCAACCTTCCTTGTAAGGTAATCAAGGAGGAGCTCCTCAAAGGTCTTATGGCCTACGGAGAAATCTAACAACTTGAATTACAGCGATTTTGCTTGATGCCCGACCTGTGCACGGGCAAAGATATCGCTGTAATCAACCCCTTCCCAGAAGTGGAAGAGGATTTATCCAGAATTCCCCATGCAGCAGAATTTCGCTTTGCAGATGGGGGCCAGTTGGCTGCATTCTGAGTTACACCAGAACACGCACCACCCATTTGCAACCACTGTGGCTCACTGGGCCACAAGGAACATGCATGCCCTGTAAAAGAGGGCTTATGGAAAATGATTTTTGTGAAGAAGCTATGGACGAAGATAATGAAAACTTCGCCAAAATGACTGATGGCCACCACCCATTCTGCTGGGGTGAAGATGGACTATACTCCATCGTGGACCCAGTTACAAGTAAACAGCGTAAAGCAGCACAAAAATTCCGCAAGAGAGCAGCGGCTGAAGCGGCGGCACACGCAGAATCAGCCATTAACCACAAAGAATTCAGGAGGATATTTCAGATATTCACCAAACCAACCAATCAGAACAATATGCCCAGGTCGAAAATTTTCACAGTAACCAGACTGAGCCACAAAGCGTCATCAGTCATGCACATACTGAGGAACAATGCAACCACAATTTGGGTGAAAATGCGGTGCACAATGCAACAAATTTGAGCCTCAAAAATATAAAATCCAATCAACAACCCGCATCAAATCAACATGAGACCTGTGCAGGAAAAGTTGATGCAAATGCAAAAAACCGCAATTCCCTAGAATCATTGGGTCAGATCAAGGGAACCAACAATGGCAGTGAAAGAGTTGGAGTACAGACGCGGAGCATGGCCAAAATGAGCCGCGGTGGGATAGGACCAGAGGGTCCTCCCAACCACTCCTGAAGCGCCACGGGCACTTCAGTGTCAATAGGGACGTTAAATATTGTGGGAGCCAGGGCTCATATGTCCCAAGCCATTAAGCTGGCATCCCTGCGAAAACCTCTTGTAGACATCTTGGCCATCCAAGAAACCCACTGCCTACAAGGGGAAGAAGAATCCTGGTCAACCAGGGTCGCACCATCACAATCAGTATGGACTTCTCACTGTGGGGTGATAGTCCAAAACAACAAAAAATTTAAAATTACAAATTCATCATCACACTTGCACAGTCGAGTCCTGGTAGCAACAATCACATGCCAAGATGATTTAATTTGGTTAGCATGTATCTATGCACCGTGCACTGCAACTGAGAGATGAAAAAAAAATTTGAAAAATTTCTACCCTCACCCTCCCACCAGAAAAAAATCATGTTAGGCGATTTCAACTGCTGGGATAACCCCAATACAGATTGATGGCCTAATCCCAGGGGATACCCACCTGGACACATTGAATATCGCACAATGAAGGCATCTCTTGGCTTACAGGATGCTCTTCCTCCCAATTCACCAATCCTTCCCCATATGACAAGACCCAACATACGTGAGGGACTGCTCATAGCAATGAGTCGTATTGACCACATCCTCATCCCACAATCCCACCACTCAAGAATCTCTAAATTTACATTAAAAAAGATCAATTTTTTGATCACCGATTAGTTATGGTGCAGTTAGCACCAACCCAATCCCACACACAGGTGTCGCCTTGGAGAAAGCTTCACCCAGAAAATATAAGATTGCCTGAGATATCTAATTGGGTTGAAAACAAGGCTACAAACCCAGAATTCAAAGCCCCATTCACTTCGGATCCCATCAGAACATGGGAAAATTTCAAAAAAGATTTAAATAACAAAACCTGACATATTGCATCACGCAAGTACACCGCAGACACAGCCACAATCAAGCGTACCTTGGCAGAACTAGACCACCTGGAAATAAATACTCTTAGATCTGGCTATAGCCCTAATTGGGGACGCAGATGGGCAAAAATTTCAGCCCAACTTAACAATCTCATCTTTGAACACCAACACAGAATCAAAGTATTGAACAAAGGTAAGTTTATAAAGGAAGGCGAAACCTGTTTAACATACTTTTTCCGCCAATTCCACTCCCACAGAAACCAGCCCACATGCACACAGGTCCGCAAGACCAATGGCACTGTGGCAACTGACCCTGAGGAGGTCAAGGCGGAAGTACACTGCTATTACACCAAATCATATCGCGATATGCCAACAGATCCACAAACAATAAAAGAATTTATTCAAACTGCCAAGATACAAAGTACACCACCAAATTACAATATACTATCCCTTATCACATGGGAGGAGCTTTGGGAAACAATTCGCGGTGCACCATGTAGGAAATGCCCAGGGCCTTATGGGATACCCTACGAATTTTACAAAAATATCCTCAACAAATCGCCCCCCTCCTATTGGCGTCAATGAACCAGAGTTTGTTGGAAACATGCCTATTACCAGGAGGCCATGAATCCTACGTTTTACCCTTGTATAGAAGGGTGACAAGTTGGACCTGGCCAACTGGGGCCAATTGCACTCTCCAACACTGACACAAAAATTCTAACAAAAATTCCAGCAGCTAGATTAGGCGCAATTGCATCTGACGTCCTATCACCCAACCAGTTTGGGTTTATACCAGGGCGTTCAATATGGAACAACATTCACCCTGTTGCAAATATTTGCCAATCCAAAGCAACTGGTGCCCTGGTCTTCTTGGATCAGGAAAAGGCGTATGACCATGTTAGCTGGCCGTACCTAAAAGAATGTCTACATGCCTTCAAACTCCCACCAAGATTCATAAAATGGGCGATGCTCCTAACAGAATCTGCAACCATGGCTGTATGCAGCCCTGGATTCCTAAAAAACAAGATTAAACCACACAGAGGGCTCAAACAAGGGAATCCCCTCAGCCCACTGCTATACAGTTTCAGCTTTGACCCGCTCCTCTGAGTAACTGACTCACGTCTCATGGGGATAACTGCACAAGGACAACCAACAGTCAAGATACTGGCCTTTGCAGATGACTGCATAGCAGGTATAGCAAACAATTAAGATGCCCGACAGCTGGAACACACTCTAGAGGAATACTCCAAGGTGAGCAATGCATCGCTCAACAAAAGGAAGACAGAAATTATCCTCTTAGTCAAATACACAAACAATTGGGCCACAACATCAGAACCTCACAACAACACTCGAAGAAAAAACCCAATTATATTACCCTTTGTAACACCTCCCACCACCACTCCTGTCTGACACCTTGGAATCTGGCTAGAATCAGTAGGATATGCTAATGAGACAATGGAAAGTAACCTGTTACAACAGGTATCCAAACGCGTCGCCTCCCTCAAGGGAAGAACCCAGGACTAACAGGATGAGTTACAGTTGCTAACTCGCTCATCCTCCCAATACTGTGGTACCAGGCTCATGCGATAGCCTTCTCACCTACCTTTATAACCTCAATTCGCGCGCTTATCCAGGGCTGGCTGTGGCCTGGCTCTCACCCTCCTATACGGATGGAAACACTATTTGGCCCACGCTCAAGCGGAGGCATGGGACTAATAGATTTTGAGAGCCATGCCAAATACATCCTAGGTACCTGGATAAAGGAAATCCTTGCTCCAGACCTCCTGCAACAACATTGGTCCAGAGCAGCAAGGACTAACTTTGCACAGGCGCTCAAATTAACCAACCCAATTAGTCCACCCAGACTACTTTCATACCTTGCTAAGCACCCTACTGCAATGGGTCCACAGGTTCCTCCCCTCATTTCAAACATATCCTCTGAATATCCGCTGTATGGGATGGACCATAGAGAACATGGTACTATACAGGGCAGGGGATTCTTCCCCCAATTTAAATTAAGAAACCAAGAAAACCACCCCCAGAGGGATATGATCGCAACAACCTCAAGCATAGCTAGGATAGAATACCAGTTATGCTGGACATTCCCTATGATTTAACCACACAGAAAGCAATGTGGAAAATGACACACCACCCACTCCTACAACTAAGGATAAGAGCAAACGCCTGGCGCTGTTTGAGAAGGACCTATAGGATGGCGGACCGCTCCAAATCCCTCCACAAAACATGTGCAGTATGTGGAGGGGAGGGATCCCTACATCATCGCCTAGAAACATGCCCCCCAACCAAAGCTATATGGCAGGAAGTCGCACGCCTGCTCAAGATTCAAAACGAACAGGAATTCTCAATATCAAAGAGTATCTTCGCGCTCCAGATTGAGTCACCAATCCCATCTACACTCCGCTCCCTAATAATACACATTGCAATGTGGACAATACACACAATTGCATTAGATGCGTTTAAGGGCACAGTCCCAACCATTCATGGGATTATTAACAGATTCCATGTTCACTTACTAGAGCACTTCCAAGCCTGGCTCTATGGATATATGAGACCAAGACAAAAAGCGCTCATAGAATCATGGTTCCCACTCTGGTTCCTCCACACAGACCCTTTCCTTCACACCTGCTCCATAGCAGGGGAAACCCCCTCGGAGTAGTGCACCAACCCCCCATACCTGGCAGTCCCGCTGGCAACAGGGGTAACTTGAGTACCCTGGGTTGCCCAATTTTTATATTTCTTAGTTATTCTCTTAGTTTCACATATATTCAGTAATGTCTGTCCCCTGGTCAGCTTACCTCGGTTAAATAAAAACATTAAATTAACATTATACAACAGGCTTGTAAAAGCATATTATCAAGTGACTACAAACCTATAACTTATTTAGCTGTGGAATTCTGAAGCCTAAGCAGCAATGTCTCTAGGATAAAGTTACTAGTGGCATAGTTTATCATCTAGATCTCCTGAGCATATTAGTAATTGCATTATGTAAAAAAACCCTTTTTATAAGCAATTTATTTGATAAATACTCAAAGTGTTTTTTTGTATGTAAGATATAGGCTAAGTAACTTTTGAAAGATAATCTTACCTACTTAAATGCATAAAGTTTTAAATTAGAATTGAATTGGTCCATATTGGTCAATTATCAGAAAAAAATGCGCTTTAATATGTTGCATTATCTGATGATACTGACTTAAAGTAACTTAGATAAATATTTAGTGGGTAAGGGAGGATACCCCAGTGGTAGAGTATGGACCCTCTACCACTGCCTCCCGAGTTTGATCCTGGTAATGGACTTTGGGTAGGGGACGATTTTGACTGTGTTGGTCTTGTGCGCCAATGCCCCAAACTGAGATAGCGAATAACAAAGGCGGTCCATGGAGTTCCTGGCCTATCATACGCCGCGCATGGAGGTTTTCCAGGTTTTATCCTCCTTTCCCATTTTCTTCACTTTCCTAATCGGTGCGGTACCATCCCCAGGTCAGCCCACCTCGAATAAAATTTAAAATTTAAATATTTAGTGGGTAGACTAGAGCTATTATTTACATTAACTTTAAAATAAATAAGTTAGATCACCCTTTATTAATTTTTATGATATAGAACATTTGAGCTGTTAATAAAAGAGATATAATGTCCAAGTATACTAACATGTTAAATAATATAGAAATGAATAAGATCTATAGTAATATGATCTTATAGAATAAAGATAGACTTTTCTGCTGAATAACCAGCACAGTAAAATTCACATAAGTAAGCTACAACTATAGTGCTATGCTCAGAATTGACATTTTTAGACTCGATTTAATTTCACATCAGTGCAAATGCATATTATACAATAAAATGAAGGACATGTCTTTATGCAGTATAACATTTTTATAATAAATAAACGTACTATAGAAACACATATAATCATAAGTTATATATCTTTTTTAGCACTAGTGGAGACCAACTCAAAAGGGGAGCCGCCATGCATCTTTATTTGCTAATGGGCCAAACAAAGGGATTATTGAAAATAAAAAATACTAATATGGCACCTCAGCTAACAGCCTAGGAAGCCATATCAAAAGGGAGGAAGCTTTGGTAAAATTTTTGTCTGGCACCCGCTTTAGCTGGCAGACCATGGCGGACAGCATTGGGGTGGGAGCATCAGCAACATGGGGCATAAGGAGGTAAAGTTGTGGGTTTTCTTTGTTTATGAGGCCAGCGGTGTCCATTGCCTCAATGTATTGAGCAAGTTGATGCTCAGCAAAAGTGATGAGAGTTGGCACACAAGTGAAAGACCTGATGCACTGGCAGGTTTCAGGATATCCCAGGGTTAAAAACTGAATTTTCTGTCATGTCAATGCAAGTGCAGCTCGCACCAAAAGCAAACTGCTCAATTTCATATTTTGCATCTTCCTCAAAATCATAAGGGAAATTGGGGATAGGAATACCCTCAACCAGGTGTTCCATTGCTCCATGGAGTTACTGGTGAAGTAGGGTGTTGGTAGGAGCTGCAGTGGCTTTGACTGACATTTTATTTATATCCTTATAAATGGGGTAACCCTTTTTAGGACGAAATTGGCAGAGGCACAATTTGGGAGGATTGACAAAAAACTCCTCTAATGCAAAATCCAGTTTAACGTTATGACCAGTCATTTTTATCAATCCAATCAAGACACTCAAAAGGAATTGACTTGGCTAACACTGGTCCAGATACTAAAGTTGGTAAGTTAGCTGTACCTGATTGGCTGCAAACTGTTGACCATAGTAGCTCAGCTGAAACTGTTTCAGCTATCAGCTCAGGTTGGCATAAATCAACTAAATTTCTTTAAAATTTTAAGATTTGGATTGGCTGTGGCTTAAGCCACACCAGAATTTGCTGAGGATGGGGGTGGGAGAATTGAGCCCCACTCAAAAAATTTGGGTGTGGCAGCAGCTGAGCTGACGCTGGAGGGGGAGTGATGGAGGCAGAAGCCATTATGCGCTTGCGCTTCAAGTGATCAAGCTCAAAGCACATCATAAATTATATATCTAGTCAGAAGTTTTTTAGTATGGCATCTTCATTGTCAGTTTATTAAGCTTTAATAAATTGGGTCTATGATTTTGATATGGACTCTTAATTAATTTTTAGATTTATACAAAGAGACTTTTAACTAAGTTAATTATGCCCAATTTTACCAGTATTTTAACAATAGGAATAATATTAAAAGGCTACTTAAAGTTTTATTATAGATTTTTTCTTTAAAATTTAATAGTTATATTTAGCTATAGATTCTTATTGTTTCTTTAATAACTTCTGCATCTAGATTATATAGCTGTGAAGGGTGGTTAGCATGGCAGGGTAATTCCTGCTTCCACCCTAGTGCAGGTTTTATTCAATACAAGTTTAAAACCTGTAATGGCTAGAAAAATAGATTATATAGCTGTGCCAGCTGATTTTAGAAAAATAAATATCAGTAAAAAGAGACTAGCTGAGACTTGCTACTAAGAATAACTGGATATTACTATTTTAAAAATTAAACTACTCAACAAAAATCATAACTGTACTAGAGACTTTATATAAAGCTAACTTTCATATAAAGCTTTATGAATCTTAACTTTCAGTTTTTAGGAATACTTATTACCCATGAAAGCCTATATAACATTAAATTTAAGCTTACTTACATAGTAATTCATTAATACTTCTTTTTTTAAAAAAATCACATGGTTTCATGGATATATGAAATAACTTTTCTTTCCGCTTGACATCACTTTTGAGCCATTTTTGAAAAACAAGTTAATTTCCACTGCTGCCTCACCAAACCAACTTTACATTTCATGTCCTCAGATCCACCACCTGCTGACCAAGTGTGGGGCAGCGGTGCTCCACCTGATAGTGTTTACTGCCCAGCAGGCAAACACTTGTAAACTGGCTTATCCAGCCCGCCAAATGCAACTAGCTAATTTGTCCCTCCAAAGGATTTAGTGCTGCACCTTGCATGAGTCCACCAACCAACCCCCACCCCCTAGCCCTAACCCAGTCCAATATTTTCTTTTGCTTCCACGTCAAGTATGGACGTCTCTTCCCATATGCTAACAAAGTGATAATTGAGTGGCAACGGACACCTTTGCACCAGCAGATTTATCAACTTCCACCCTTACAAGGGTTATTTCAATATTAAATTCCCCACTGAAGAGGACGTGGCTGCTGCTGCTGCAACGCCCTTAATTTATAAAAACACACCCATTACCACCACCCGTACATGCTTCCCCAATGATACCACACTTGTAGTGTCCTTTGAAAACCTTCACTCATACCTTCTCCCTCAAACACTTTATGAGAAGTTGATGTCAGGGCTGATCAAATATGGCACAGACCCCATCCTCCACTTCCTTGTCCTGAGAGGTGCTGAGTGCCTAGCGGCACCTCAGGCAATGGCTACCATTACCCCCCATCAGCCAACTATAGCCCAACACATCCCACCACATGCCTATATCCCATCTGCACCAGACCACTTCTTTTGGGCTCACATTGACAATGGCTGCACAGTTTGCCCCCTCTGCCATGAATTGGACCATTCCAAAAAAGCATGTTGATACAGTTCAAACAATGTGAAAACCACCAAACCCCCCCCCATGGGGCCACACCTATGGCTTTTGAGTGGAGATTTTGACTGCCCCCTCCCCCTCCAGCCAAGCACTCAAAAAATCATCAAAATCTTACAACTAAAACCCAAGCCAGCCAATTTTCTTAAAATCCAACCAATTGGGAGCAGTTTGGACCCAAATTTAATACAAACAAATTCCCACCCAAAAACTTACCCAACTACAGCCACATCTCTCTGAATAAATCACACTCAACTAAAATCCTTGGAACTTATTGGATGAAGTGAACAAATCTGGTGAAATTGTCCCACCACTAACTCCTTTAATTAATTTAACCTTTTATGAATTCAGACTTTAATGCCCCATTCCCTCCCAAAAAATATGTCTCCAAACCCACCAATACCCCTTTCCTATGTGACCAGGCTTGTCAAGGCTCTGGTGGCCTCACCTGAAAGTCGCCATCTTTGTGAAGCCATGGCAAAATCTGTCGCTGAATTTAAGGAAGGACTGCATGTCACCTTATACCCCCAATTTCTCTGATGTCACAAAAGAAGGAATTGATTCCTCCTTAAAGCTGCCACCACCGCTATCAAGCATGTTGCTGAACTAACAGATTTTTCCCCATCCACGCGCATCACTAAAGCCAGCATTACAAAGTTTGCACAGCTTCTCAATGCCCATATCCAAGTTGAAAACCACGTTGCTAAATTCATGGAGGCCATGCTCCACGACCAAAATTGTCAGTGATGATTTCAGCAATTATTTTTTCCACCTTGACCCTCATTCTGCGGATGCCCCAAACCCCTTGCACTCAGCATTGACCCAGCTCTACAATGTTGAAGTCAAAATTGATAATCCACCTGATTCCCTGTTAGATTTTTAACCAGGTGATATTCCTCACATATTATTGAAATTTGTATAATAATTACTCAATGATGATAACCAATTAGTTTTCTAATTTTTATTCATTATTTAATGACAATACCCCAATTTGTGCTCCCCATTTGGTTGGGTTGAGCTGTCTTGATATGCAGTATCAAGTAAGTATTAGGGATCATCCCCAATAGGAAATTGGTGTGTGTCAATACCAGTGACTGAGGCTGAGGATGTTGAGATAAATAATATTATCAATTAAGACGACAAATTGCTTAAACTTGACGTCAAAAAATATTGGGAAATTATCCTGATAGAAATTCAGTCAATTTTGACACCGGCAACTTATGCTGAGGATGCCAAACTATTTTTTAGAGTAAGGAAACAACAAATATCTCATCCCATGTTAACTTATAATATATAGTCTCAAATACAATAATATTTGAAGTTTATTAAAGAAAGGCAGTTCATTTTGCAGACCCCTTGTCAACCTATTTTTTAAACTCCATACTTTATTTAAAAAAATCAAAGGAAAGTAAGAAGAAAGGGTGGAACACAGGCGATTTGGACGATGATAAAGGACTGGGAATAAGCCACTAGAGACCTAGCACCACTTACCATTGCTGATTGGTGATCGCCATTGCTACCTATGGTTTTATCATCAGTGGGCTTACAGGCCATTTGAACTTAATTTATTTGTTACTTCATCATGTACAACGAGCAATCTGGTGGTAAAAGCCAAATGCGTGGCTTTGTAACACCTGGAGATTAGGTGTAAGAATTTTGTGATCTGTTAGAGATGATTTGAAAATCTGAATGGTCTTAAGCACCAAACCTTTGTGATTGGGGTGCTCATTGGCCAAACTCTTGGCAATGAGAGCTGAGTGTATCACCCATACACAATAATGGTAGATGAAGGCTCATAATTGGATCAGGGATAATTGCAGGGCTTTCATGAAAAAAAGGTCCAGCAACAGATGCATTTCTGTTGGCGATTGTTTACCTGACAGGATGTAGCACATCATGGACCAATATTTTTAAACACAGTGCATTTGTAATGTTGGTGAGTGATATCTGCTTCCAGTTCATTGCATACGGGGCACTCCTTGTGTAGTTAATCCAGTCTGATATGCTTAATGGATTTAATCACATGGTTAAGATTCTGACAGGTTACTTACTGCTGCTTGTCCATTACCAGTAAGGAGTTGAGGCCCAAGATCAACTCCTTCATTTGGTAATTGGTGTCATGGCCTTCAGTTGCCCAGTCATTCAAGATTTGTGGTCAAGAAGGTGAGTTGCACCTGGGTTTCAGGAGAGGATCCCCGTACTCAATCAAGGTCAGCTTTTATCTGATTTTAATTAACTTGATTCCATATTTGTGGCCATTCAATTTTGTTCTTCCCAATTCGTTGTGGAAATCATTTCAGAATTACAGGCCTCAACATCCCTGTGAATTTGGTTGGCATCCCAATCCACTAGTTTGAATGATCAGCCCTCAGGCTCACTGCCCAATTGCACAGTTGCCAGTAATGTGTGGTGCCTTTTTGGGAGGGCATTTGTGGGTGGCTCGCCATCCATTCATGTAGTGAGTGGGGTGAGACTGGCTCCTGAAGACCCTGAGCTCTAGCCCAGTTCACGCTCCAAGCTAGGGTCAGGCAGCACATGTGCGTTTGCATCAATCTAAGGATTTACTTCGCCCAGATCTGCCAAGCATGGGATTTGAAATCCAGAAGGCCCATGCCTCCTTCATTCTTCAGTTTGGACAGAGTTTCTAGTGCTATCAATGCCACTTTCGCCTTGAGCCATAGGAAGGTACAGAGCCTTTTCATAATCTTTTTTTCTAGGCTTGAGCTCATTGGCATCACATGGGCGACATACCATAATTTTGAGAAGATGAATCCGTTGATTGCCAGCACTTTCTCCTCAAGGCATAGTCTGGCATTTTTCCAGAATGCCATTCAGACCAATAGACTCAATAATACCTCTTGCTCAGTTTCCAGTACCGCTGGCCCCTTATCATTAAAGAGTATCCCAAAGTATCAGATCATCTGGGAGTTCATGATTGGCGTTGTGTCAGTTGGTGGGCTGAAGTTTGGTTGCCAATACTCATTACGGAGGTTTTTGCCAAGTTAATCTTCACGTTTGACACTAGCTGGTATAGGTCCAGTAGCTCCTTGGCACCCTGTAGGTCAGTTGCGAGCTAATATCTACTACTGTGTCATCAGCGAAAGCCAGCATTTTCAGCGGCATTTGGTTGGGGTGTACTAGGCCCAGATTTTTGCATTTGCCGCTGCCAATAAAATGTTAGCTGAAAAATTGAACAAAATCAGTGACATAGGGTCGCCTTGTCAGAGACCCTGCCTGACTGGAGTATCATTAGTTAAGCCATCCGCAACGATCACCTTGGTTACCAGGCCCAAGTACAGTGTTGTTATTCATGATCTAAAGATTTTGGGGATACCAACCACCTTTAACTCCTCGTGTAGGAATGACCATGCTACTCAATTGTAGGCCTTTTCCATGTCAAGGAACATGAGATATCCCTGCTTGGTTCCCCACACATTTCTTGGAGTACGTTTTGAACATACTGATGCTGTCCCAGATACTCCAGCCCTTGGTGAACCCGTTTTGGGCCTTATGGAGCATGCGTGGTGCTGTTGCCATCAGCCAATTTGATAATATGCACGTTAGCAGCTTATAATTGGTGTTGGATAGTGCAATTGGGCACCAGTTCTATAGTTGGCGTCAGAGTCACTTTTTGTACAAGAGTACAATTTGGGTCTCCTAACCTCCCAGTATTTGCTGTCCATTTGCAAACAATGATTAGGTAGAGATTTGAGTTCTGGCGTGATGCGGTTATGGAAAGCACTGTATATCTCCGCAACATGTTTTTGGGGCCCAGTGCCTTCATTCTCACTGACTCTTTTAGCGCCCGTTTAACTTCTTCATTAGAGATTTTGGCGGATAAGTTAGCGACATCTTCTGGTATATAGCCCCTGTGCTAACTTGCCTAGGCCAATTAGGGCATTTATCACCGATTCACTCATTTCTCATTGGTGGAATAGTTTGCCATAGAAGTGTTTGATCTCGCACTTAATTGTTTCTAGGTACGTTGATACTGCCCCTTCCACTGTCTCTACTTCTCATATCCTAGCCTTGGCTCAGATTTCCTTTAGGTGCGCCAAGCCCTCTTTGGTCATCATCCCCACTAAGCTCTAATATTGGTAGGTAGCATTGATCCATCACTCCAAACCTTGTTTTGCATTAGGGCATAATAACTTTTGTGTGCTGTTTGGTACTCACTCCACCATTCTTTGTTATCCCACTGATTGAGCTTCAACCTCTCCAGTGCAGTTTTCAGCTGTTTTGTGGTGGCAGTTTGCTTGTAGGTTGTCACTTTTTTGAACTTCATGCTATCATGCTTCGTCTTCTCTTTGATCTAGATCCATCATTACAGAGGTCTATCTCCGGATAACAATCCAGATATGTGACTAGTTGATCCAGTCTATATTCAATTGTTTGGCAACATTCTCTGTCCCTTAGCGTAGCTGGTCCCAGTTGCCATTCGCAGTTCCTTGGAGTTCATCCAGATCAAATCCACATGGATGATCATTTGGTTGCTTTCAGCATTTATATTGACTTCGCTGTTGGACGTCAGCAGCTTGAGGTTGGACGACACCAGTATATAATCCAGGCGTGAACCAGCCTGTGGGGCTCTGTCAGAGTTATATGTCCATTGTGTTAAGTTGTTTGGGTTGTCATCCTCCTCGTCAATTGTGAAGCACATCCCTGATTTGACTAGGTATTCTAGCATCTCATCGGCCTTTTGGTTGGGACTTTCACTTGTTGGGAATGTATCCCAACTCACATTTATCCAAAAATTTAGGTCTCCTGCAATAACCATCATCACTTTGGCTGGTACTTCAGATAAAAACTCCCAAAATACTTGGTTTTCATGGGGCTTTGGCGAAGCATATACTGCCGCCATTTGAAGGCTCTTGCCAATTTCCCTATGCATAGTGGTCACTATCAGGATCCTTCCGGCATAAATTCCCTCCATTAATTCCTGGTCTATGTTTTTGTTTAATGCAACAATAGCCACATGATCCGTCCAGAGAGCTTGACAGCCTATTTGGTGGGACCACAGGTGATTCGTTGTGTTACAGAATGAGCTCAGCACCATTTTCTTTTGGGAAACTGCTTGCATTACTGATATTAAAATTATGTCTATATTATCGTTTGTTTTAAAATGGTGTATCTTCCGCCTTCTCAAATGTATGCTCGCCATCCCCCAAGCATTTGTGGTCAAAATCCTCATTTCCGGATGCCTGACTCTTGGGTATGAGGATCAATATTTTCAGGGTTGTGAATTGATTCATGGATGGAAGTTAGCTGTTAATGGTTGTTGTCACTGAGGGTGGGTGGGGGGTATTGGTCAACCTTCAGGGTCAGTTGGACGAGACTAGGATTATAATACTGGGCATTCTGTGCACTGAGAATTCAATCGCCATCTTTGTCTCCCTATTGATAGACAATAGGGATGGTTTAATTATCAGCTCCAGGTGCTCCATGGTCCCTACTGGTGACATGGCAGGTTTCCCCTCATCCTTCAATCAGATTCCCACTCCTTCATTCAATTTTTGGTGGACTTGGCCTTTTTGGTCAGTTTCTAATCAGCTGACTTTTCCAATCACATCAATTTGGTTGTTTGATTGCTAGTCTCCTTAGGTCTGCTTGCTGACAATTTCCGAGTTATCTTTATGTTTGCTTTCAACTTGTCAGGCTTTGATTTCTATTTATTAGCATCTTATGCTGCCCATCCCTTATTGGGGTATTTTTTGGGTTTGCTTTCTGCCATCATTCTTCCTTGTGGATTTTCCATTCCGCTTGGGATGGGCGTGGCACTGTTGGTTCAGAGCTCATTCCTTTGTCCATTTTGTATGATTTGGGTGCTTGGGTTGATGAAGGGCTCATAATCTGCTTCAGGTCGCTTGATCACTTCTCATTCCCATGCTTCCCTATGGGCGAGGTCAAACTCTTGCTGTTGGCGTTTCATGACTGCAACCTCCATTAGGTTCCAAGGGATCCATTCTTTGGCTTTTGGTCAAAGGAATGTTTTGGCCCCGACCTTTTTGACCCCTATGATGGGGTCATATTTGTAATCTCGAGGGGTTTTTCCCTTGTGATGGTGGCATTGAGCCATTGTATGTCCAGTCTAGTAGCAGAACTGGCATATTTGCTTTGCATCATTTTTGCTCAATGTCTATGACTTTGCTTAGGCCAGGCAGGAAGATGAATCAAGGGAAGGCGATTTTATTCAGCTTCATCTACGGGTTTAATTCATATAGCACTTTGACTGTTAGGGGATAAAGGCACTTTGCAATGTAATCACTGCCACCTTGCCAAAATTTCGTACTTCCCCATAGTACAATAGTCCAGTCTGGATCGCTTTGTGCACCCATTCCCTCTCTTAATCAGTCAGGAGGTTTTGGAATGTCACCCACCATGCAGTTTGGTTAGTGTACCTAGTCAGTTCCGTTTGCAGATAGACTCCCTTATACTTGATTCCAATCTTGAGGAGTTTTTTATGGTCCAATTTTCCTAGAATCACAATATTGATATAGCCCCATTTGGGTACCCAGTGATGGTCAAAGTCCCCTCCTGCTAGTACCTCATCAAGCTCCTGATAGATCTAAATTATCAGGTCTGACCACTCCTCCTCCACCGCCAGCTGCAGGTGGATTCGTATTGCATCCTTTAGATATGACTTAGGCGCTTGGTGGTCTGTGAAGCCTCCACTGATTAGTTGGCAGATGTATTTGATATGGCTTCTGGCCCCATTCCATGTGTTATCATTGGTATGAGCTGCCGCTATGCTGTACAACTTGGATTTTGTGCTAGTCTTAGGTACTTCAGCAGGGGTTTTCCCCTTCATTATCCAGCTTACCAACTCATTGAGGCTAAATCCCCAATTGAGGAACGCTTTGATCTGGTGTATGCTGATACCACAGCAATTAATGCTCCTAGCCATTTGTGCTCCAATCTCAAGGTTTTCCACTCGAGGGCATCCTTTGGTGAAAATCCCAGTCAGTACCATTTGAGGGTGGATTCTGGGCTGCACGTTGGGTGCAGGTAATTCTGGAGGGCCTCCAGCGTAATTGAACTACGCTGGCACCAGTCCCTTACTGTAACACTGTTCCACCCACTATACGTGAAAATTTGTGCCATGGCAGCCAGAACTCCCACCTCGCACCAATTGAAGGCTTCAGAAGGGGCGAAACCTTTGGCGGTGTAGGGGCAGCTAATGTTGGTTCTGGGAAGGATTGCTTCCAATCCTGGTTGCTTTTGATTTAGATCCGTACTTTGAGACATTCTCAGCCCATGTCTGTGGTCATGACCCCTTTCATTGCTGTTGCCACCTGTGGTGATATCTCTTGTTCCATCCACAGTTGGGCCTACACTGGGGTGAATCCCGCTGCATCCCAGTCTGCAGCTTTGGCTAGTGTGCAACGTTGTGCCAGAGTTTCCATTTCTCAACGGGGAAAGGTCATCCTCATAGTGTTTCATTAATCGGTTTTGTGACTCCCAGATCTTCCCATTCATGAACTTGGTCAATACTGGCTCTACGCTGAAACAGTATTTCATTTCCAACAGGGTATATCTGTTGACAGACCTGTTAATGGCCTCTTCTGGCGACCAATCCTTGAAGGGTCCCCACTCCACCGCCTTCTCTTTCATCCAGCCTGCCTTCATCAGGTAAGATGCAGTGGCCAGCTGCATTTGGGTGTATGACCAGTGTAGGTCCTCAATGGCCTTGAACCCAGCCGCAATCCTCAGCAATGCCTCCTCAGGGGTGAATGTGGTGTTATACCATTTCAGTGCAGTGTTGAATGGAATGGTATGTCAGGCCCATTTGAAGGTGGTCAAAACAGTTGGGAACCACTTTGCATAATCAGATAATTCCGTTGTGGTGAGTCCTGAGCTCCTGATGGATTGGGCAAATCTCGCTGATATTCCAGCCTTATTGTATTTTATCATGTTTAGGGGGTCAATACCAGCTGCCATCCAAGCCTTTGCATCCACTGGATTCAAATCTTCTCAAACTGAAGTCTTTGATTACTTTATGCACCAAGGGGAGTTTCATTTATTCAAGGGCGTCTTCAATTCAGATCTGTGACGCCTTGAAGAGCATCACTATCTTGAGCAATATTTGGGTGTCGAGCCATCATTTGGCTGCCCCAGCGGAAAACTTGTGATCATGCCAAATGGCTGAGATGGCTGGTGTTCTGTTTTTGTAGATCCATTGTGTCGCCACTTAATATTGGAACTGTAGGGCCTCCCATTGCTTGATATCATGTGAAGACATGCCACAGTAGGCTAGCATGTCCTTCTGGATGGGGTTGTACTTTACTGGGGCCCTGGTCACTGACTTGACTGCTGTCAGGGTTTTGCCCCTTCCAGTAGTACTTTTACTTTTTTGGTGAACTTTTGTGGGTGTCCAATCCTTCAGATTCAGTTCCCAATCCTCCTTCATCCCCAATGAGGATGATCCCCAATAATTTGCTCTCATTCACTGATTAATTCTAAGCTGATTTTGCCCCCACTGTCAACTCGGATTTATCAGGGATTGCGCCCAATGGTTCATTGGGGATTATCCCTGACAGTTTGCTCAGTTTGCCAGTTCAATCATGGGTGTGGATCATTATCCCCCCTGACTAGTCATCATAAGGACTGGTACCCAACATATTTTTTGGGTGATTGTTCTAAGAGTTGTCAGATATTTTCTCCATCTCAATTTCAAACATTTTTTTTTGTTAACCAAATAAACTGGGCCCTTAGTTTCGCTGGTCAAAACGGATTTGGTCTCCAATCCAAGCAAAACTTCGTCAGGGTTTTTTGGTTTTTTTCAAAAAAGTTTTTTCCCCTGCGAGGCCCTGATTTCCTCACCTAATTGAGGTTTAGTGGGGAATATCCCCAAAGCCGCTGTTCTTACATCACTTTGCACTCCTTGAGGGTGGTGTCAATCATCTGGTTTTCAGCAGAAACTGATCCTGAGGAGCCAGTTGCGTTCACCACACTTGTCGTTGGGTTTTTGTTATTATTGGTTGAGTTCAATCATTTTTTGGTCATTTATAGTTGCTGATTCATTATCTGTCAAGCAATTATTAGTTGGGCCTTTACCGTTATTAGTCATGCAGAGGCCTTTGTCAATGGGAAGCCATCCAGTTAGTGCATCCATCTTTCATACTTAATACTTAAATTCATTTTTGGTGCAAGCAAGCCGTCCATTTCTTTGTGGTTTGCACAGATGGGCGGAAAGACCTACTTATGCTAAATGGTATGGCCGTGGTGTACTGCTCTATAGGTGCAGTACTTCACAGGCAGGCGGGTGTTCTCTCTGGGCTTGTATTAATCACTTTTAAATTTTAAAAGTGCGATTCATGAGAGAAAGTTTAAAATATGGATAGCCAAAAGCTGAGGATGTCAAACTATTAATATTAATCTACTAAGTTTGGCAGAATCTTTTATTCCAACGCCAACTACATGTGAAGATAATTATGGGATTTTCTGGCAGAAAGCTGAAATATTTGTTAAAAATCGTCTGATTATGAATTTGCTATCTAATTTGGAGTACCAGTGACTTATGCTGAGGTTGTGAACCATTTAATATTAATTAAATAAAGTTGAATCGCATTTTGATTTTGTAAGAGTATTGGGAATAATCCTGACAGCATTTTGGTTTAATTCAACACCAGCAACTTATGCTGAGGATGTTGAAGCAATTAATAATACTTAAATAAGTCAAAAACACTATTTTGGCTTCACAAGAGTACTGAGAATAATTCCCAATAGCATTTTGGTTTAATTTGACACCATTGACTTAAGTTAAGGATGTCAATATCTAATTAATTAGGATTATGACGTATTAAGGATTGACGTAATCATGGGCATTCAAGGATGATGAGTATTGCTAGTGAGAGTGCTGAAAAATACTAAGCAGGGAGAATTGCCAGTGAGTGCTGACAATGCTGGCAATAAATGCTAATGATGTGGACAGGCAAGAAATGCCTATAGATAGTTTGATCTCCCTCTTAATAAAAATATCTTCAGATTTCAAATCTAATATTTGTTTTCCCATCTTGATTAAGTTTTTAGTTAACAGTAGTTAGCTTAGCTTGTAGAGGTGGGACTCAAGATCCCCAGTTGTTAAGTGCTGGGTTAGAACACCTGGAGTGGTCAGTGCAACCAACTCCCAATTTTGAACTAGATGGAAACCCTGTGGGAACTTGGGCAACTAGCTGCAACAATGAAGGACTGGTAGGATTGAACGGGAGAAATCCTAAGGGTGTCAATAGGGGCTGCTGAACCAAAATTGTTGGACAAGTTAAAGAGGACCTCTGAGCTATAACGAGTGGTCAAGCCTCAAAATTAGAAGTTGTTGGTCTGCTGGGTTGGTGGGTTACCCTACAAATTTTTAGGGAAAGGCTGCTGATGATGTGAAAAAGCATGAACCAGCAGTCTTCATACTGTTTGTCCTGGAACATTATAAAGTCATCTATAGTTTGAGAATGGAAAATTCTCAACATCTCCCCTCTCCCTCCACCATGGTGGAGTAAGTGGCCTGCTGCTATGCCACCTGGTAGGAGATTTTCTCATTTTTTGAGTGCCTCGATGCTCAATTCAAGCAGTTAACTCATACTTTGGTTTGTTTTGTCAGGTTTTTAGTTTTGGTAATGTCAGTTCCCTGGTCAGCATACCTCTTATAAATTTTAATTCATGGATAAATGAATCTACTGTAGATAAATTCATTTTTATTATAATAAATTGCTCCACTTTAAGTATCATTATTGTTTATTACTTATAAACTATAAAGGCTTAGAACACTAAAAAGATAAAATTAAATATGACTGAAGCTTATTCTTAAACAAACTTAGATGGGTTTATTGTAAATATATAACTCATTTTATGCTATAGGTGCAAAAAATTGCATTAGTCTTAACACTCTTTCTGTTTCAAAAAATAAGCTTTTATGAATAAAAATAGCTAATATAATAAGCATTTTTAGGTTTATTTATTATTAATCATCACTTAATTTAAAATAGACAACTTTTTTCATCTTGATCATATTTAAGTAGGTTGACTTCACATATTTAATTAAATCAGCTCATTTGTGTTAAATTTAGTTAGAGTTCATATTATATAAAACCAAGGTAAACATATAAAGAAGAAATGTTTTTTGCTGAACTTATCCATACCTTTGCTCCTTAATATCTAGACAAAATAAAACTCAGATAATGAAATCAGAATATACTTGGCATGGATCTTATAGACGACTAATATATTTTGTGTTAATTTAAAGCTGCAATAATGAACGAGGTTTTGGTAGATGCTAACAGTATAAACATATTGTTTTTCTTAGTTTTATAAAGCTCACTATGTCAGGAAAGGTTAACTGTATTAAAAAATCATGGGTGTCCTTTAAATTGTTAACAAAGATATTCTAAATTTTAGGAACATCTATTACCAGGAATTTTAGAAATATAGAAACCAAAGCTTATTCTGATATTTTGACTGTTTAAAAATATATGAGCTGATGTTTTATTAGATGGAATCAAAACACTTATAATTTGACTTAGTTTTTATTTTGTCAAGGTTAAGTCAATTTGGCATTGGGGTCCTTAGCTGAGTATGGTACTATCATGGGCTGTATCTCCCCAAACCATTAAGGCTTAAATAAGCTTATAGAAAATTTAAACAGTTACTACCTGTTTGCAACAAGTCTCTTCAGGTCCTATCCTATGTTAAGGCACTATGTATTGTTCATTATTTTTTATCAAGTGCCACATCTGACACTCAGATTTGACAGTATCATAAATAATCGACTACCTAAAGGTCTAACTCAGGATGGCTTTGAAGATCTGCAACATTTCACAGCACTTACCAGCTCAGTATAAACTGAATTATGGCTCTGATGAGAACCCCTTTTTCCTCGCCTCCAGCTCTTGGTAGCTCAGGCTAATCTAGTAGACATTGATAAATCCCCCTAAAGTTGAGACCATATAGTATAGAAAAAACTTATAGAAGAGCTAGAACGCCTCAGAAAGCTACTTAGAAAAGAACTCTCACATTAGCTTAGCTATGTAATTTTTACCTCAAATATCAACTTCCTTTATGGTTAGTTGCATAATAAGAAGGCTGGTTAGCTGAGAGGGTAAAACTGCTTCTACCTCTAGTGCAGGTTTTGAGTTTGAAACCTGTACTGGCTAGAAAAATTCTTGGTATGGTATATTTGGCCCAAGGTTGACCCGCCTCAAATACTTTAGTTGCATAATAAGACTAAGTTTATAATTGAGTATTTACTCATGAAAGTTTTTCCATGATTGTGGCTCACCTCCTTTTTATGTTGATGTTTTATAGTAGCAACTAATCTAGCATTTACTTCTAAAATCCATACTGCCTGCTGTACTCATTAGTTCAAATTTAGACATTAAACTTATAGCAAATAAAACTTGAGCCAATTACATTTTATGACAGCCATAACTTCACAAGTTGGTTTTTACATATGTTAAGCGACACATTACTTACTCTTTTATAAAAATCAACACTTAAATTATATATTTTTATATACCTAGAACAAAAATAAAAATCCCTGATGCTAATTAAGTTCAAATTCTAATATACTTTAACTTTAATATCTTTATTATTGATAATAGTTATTAATCACTTTTCAAACTTCTCATCATATTAAAGCCAAAAAAATGATAATTATCAATGTTTGAACTATGTATAATAAATATTTTCTTCAATCATTTAATCTGTCAAATTTAAACTTTTCCAGGTGAATTTTATAACAACCGTTGCTGCCTGCCATATTAGGAAAAAAGCTCAAGTTCAACGCCTGCTTCCCCCATGTGATGTAGTGTTGCGCCACCTAATGGTGTTTTTGGACACTGCTGAAGCGCACTTAGGCTGGCTCTGCTAGCCCCACATTCCACTAGTTGTTTTCCCCACTTGGGTCCTTAACTGTAACATAAAACTGAACAAATGAGGTCATGGGAGGAAAAGCGCCAGGCAAAAGATGCCAGAACAAGCAAAGTGGCCCAGAAAAAGGAAGCAACGTCCCAGATAGTCTCATCTATGTTTCTAAAAAATTTGTTATACCAAACGCACACCAAGCTGATGACAACCATCAGGGAAATGAGTCCCTGAGAGTTGGGGTAGGTAGCATAAGAACTGCAGAAGAACGCGGCAAAATATGATGTGGCAGATTTGGTGGTGTAGGTCGTGGTGTGAGGGTCAGTTTTGCACCCAAGGTGGGAGTTAGATTATAGTAGGAAATTGAGTCTGGCTATAACGAAAATTTTAACCAAGGGCTTCTTAGTAAAGATAATCAAAATATGGGAAAACTTGCGCAAATAACCCCTAAACTTCATTAAAATTTAACAATTTATTTTGAGAAAATCAAAGCATTTCTCAGCTTGGGCCTAAAATTTAAATGAAGGTTCACAATGGCTTCAAATCAATTAACAAAACTTGATTTGAGCTACAAAATTTTCTCCTTTTATCAAAATCAAAATTTTACAACTTTTTCTAAATTCTGAAACCTTCATACTGCATGATTTTCTGAATTTTGGGGTCAATTTCCACCGAATTTTCTGTCTCTAGAGAGCTGTTTCCCGGCCCTGGCTGTCAAAGCCAGAGCCCATTTCTAATAAATAACCTTTGAGAGATCATCAATTACCTTTAAGGGTTTTGGCCTTGACTCCAAGGGCTTATTTGACTTTTCTTTAGTGGGGCGTTACCACTAGGAGATATGTCATTAACTGTGACATTACCAAGATCTCGTGTATTTATAGACAATGCTTTGTATCTTTAGTGCTCCCTGGAGCAACCTGCGCTTTGTCCTTTGGGTCAAGTATGGAGACCTTTTCCATTATGCAAGCGCAGCCATTATCATAATGGATCAAGAAATGGTTCCACAAGAAAATTTTATCAGTTTTCACCCTCTAAAAGGCTTTATGACCTGGGCTTCATTAGAGAATCCCAGGCCATGGTCACAGTTACAATTCTGCTAGTTTATAGATACCTCCATCCCCAATTTCAGAATTTGTGTTAAAGAATGGCACAAGTAATTATGGGGTCAGACCAATAATCTAGTCAATCATTTTCCTTTAGGGCGAGCCTTCCAGAATCATATGGATTGTCACCAAATGATCCCTTTGTTAAAAGGTCAAGAATTAATGAAGGAGATTTTGGAGTCATTATGGGATGAGACTTCATCTTAACATCAGAGGACGCCATCCAGACGTCCTCACACAATGGAAGGGCAACAATCCTGAAGCTGTTTAAAGATAGTAGTTTCAGCTCGACCCCCATACTGGATGAGAAGTGAAAACCTTAACAAAGAGGACTCAAGCGTCCTATCCACACAGGACTCCTAGCACTTTAATAAAAATTAAAAGCTTTAGCAAATAAAGAGGATCATAGTTTTCTAGCAAATTTATAAAATTAATCTAAACTTTTGCATAGCTATGATAATTATTATAACCCAGAATAGTGAATATAAATTGGACCTTGAAGAAGTGAACGTGCTACCCCATAACCTCTCTTCAGCCATTTTAACTAGTCAAGACATCTTGAAAACAACTTACAAATTTTCATCCCTACTGCTCTGAGCACACGAATTTTTGATATCTAGTTTTTTTATTGAAACCACAAAACTCACCATTCACACTAAACTGCTGGGGGATGCCACTCTGGTGGTCCAGTTTACCAGCTTACCCAACCTTTTCAATAAGCAACTACACCAGGAGCTTTTTTGAGGGTTTCGCCACTTATGGTGACAATCCTACCCTCTAGTTTGTGGTTCCCAATGGTCATCCGCCTACAGGGCCTTGCGCCTTTGTAACAATTTGACCCTTCCACTGGGACACCCTACTTGCAATCCCCCTGCACTGTTATCCAATCTACCCATGATCAACCATTCTAGGCCCACATCAAAAGCAACAGCACTCTCTACCCCTTGTGCATATATTGGACCACTTAAATGGCAAGATATTCCCTTTTCTTGCTGCTAAAGCATCATCTGCCCCTCCTCCTCTGGCATTGGCCCACCGCCGATTTAGTGGAACTTTTTTGAATAGGGGTTGATACTCTCTTACCCTCCCTCAACTGCTGCGGCTGCAGCTCCTGATGCACCTGTCAATTGAACCCATTCTCATTGACCTTTGCAGGAGAAAATTGCTGCTTAGGCCAGTTAATTTCCTTAGTTCATAATTTCATTAGCTAATTAATCCTGCACTCATTAAACTAGCTCCAATTTTGGGTCCAAATTAACCTGTCCAAAAATTTATCTGTTTCAAATGGGTAATTAATAATGATCAGCCTTTCTAGCTAGAATCCAGTTTTGATAAGCCAAACGTTTCCAGCCTCCTAAAACCAATACTTGGTGCCATCTCCACTCTTTCAAGAACTTCACTAGTTAATGAAACCCACCATCAGCTTGCTGTCAAAGCAGCAGCTGCTCCCACCAACACCCTCCTCCTCCAAGACCTCCAGAAAGGCCATAAATTTTCTTGTCAAGGTATTCTTTGCCCTAACTTCCTGGCCGACTTCCTTGAGAAAGCCCAAGACAAGATCAGGGGGATCACATCTGCCATGGGCTGCTCATGCTCTGACACTGCCAATTTTGTGTTGCTCAACCCCAATACCAAATCTTTCATAGATTAAATCATTTTAATTGTGTTCTGGAACTTATCATTTTCCATAGACTCAGCTTTCCCAGTACATTGAGGCTCTACATACTGTGGGCCTTGACAAGGAGACTTGACATCTTTTGCAATTCATCCCCTTTCTACTGATGTCTGATTCCCATTTTGTCTGTTCTTATGTGCGCCCTCAGGTCCTTAGCAGATGAAAAGCCCCCACCTCATTCTCATCTGATCTGGCGCTTATGCTTGCCACCATGGCACCATTTTGGAAAAAATCCCTTATTTTATTTGGCGCCCACAAATAAAAACGTGTGGCCGCCACTCCTCTAGGGTTAGTCCTCATTAATACTAAAAAAGACTATACTAATATAACTTCAAATGTATACCAAATGCTTTATTATATTTATACACTCAGGTCCATAGTAGATTGTATTTTAAGAACTATATATCAATTGCAATATATGCTTTGTTATTTATCTAGTTTATTATAACTATATATAAAAAAGTATTTGAGGTGGGTCAACCTTGGGATAAATATAACACACCAAGAATTTTTCTATCCAGTACAGGTTTTGAACTTGTAATGAACAAAACTTGCACTAGGGTGGAAGCAGTTTTACCTGCCAGGCTAACCATCCTTTTATTATATTATATAGATAATTAGAGAAGACATGGGAGTTTTTTACTAAAAATTTTGTCAATGACTATAAAATATTAGTAACTTATCCTATAAATTTGCTCAATTGTTCATCTTAAAGCTTTTTTTAGTACTAGATAGTCCCAACATCTTAAAGCTTTTCTGAATTATGATTTACACCTACTATGGTATATTATGGGTGTTGTTTGGTTGCATTTTTAAGTAATTCTCTGGAAAAAATATCGCATTATTTATATTTTAAATTTATTGCGGGAAAGGCCGACCATGGGACGGACACTTCCAAATATGACTCAGGAAAGATAAACTTAGTACCAGGGGAGGCACCCCAGAGAAGCGATGCAATCTCTTGTTGCCAGCGGGAACGCCACTTATGGGGAGGGGGAGGGAACGTGTGAAGGGGCCGTAGCCACTATTGAGCACGTGTGGAGGAAGGGGTCTGATTTGATGAACCAGACTGGGAACCAGGAAGAGAGACCAGCCGTTGGTGACGCGGTGGGAGGTATCCAAACATCCACGCTTGAAAGTGGTCCACCAAATGGGACTGGAATCTGTGGACCGCTTCTGGGAGGGTGGGGAGTAAAGCCTGCAATGGCATCTAAGACAATCGTGTGGATGGTCCACATGGCGATTGCAACCACCAAAGCATGAAGGGAGGGCAGAAGGGGGAGGCCATTGATAGAGTGAACATATCTCTTGACAGATTGAAGGGATGCGTTTGATCCTGGCCCAGAAGACGTTGAACTTCGCGCCATATCACTTTAGAGGTAGGGCACTTCTCCAGGTGGTGGAACAGCGTTCTATACTGGCCACACACGACACAGGATGAGTGTAAAGCGTTAGAGCGCTCAGCTGTATGATACACCCGCCTCAGGCAGCGCCACACATGGGAGCGGACTTGAGGTTGCAACAGAGAATGGTGTGCATATTTCCAGATAGTATTTTGGGTCTCGGTGGAATAAGGGATGTCCATCATGTCCAGGTAGTCCACCCTGGATAGGACATGGGGTCAAATGGGGATCATGCCATCATGGATGGGTAGCCCCTGTACCTCTTGTGTGAACTGAGGAGAGGGGCGGCCTCTTCGGGTTGTATGTCCGCTAATATGAATTCTCCACTCTGCGCTTCACATGTAGAGTAGGATTTGTTTGTAGCGGGTTTTAGTCCCGTGAGGACCTGTGGCCGATGTGTGTGAAGCGAGGTATTTCATCAGGGAGTGGGGGTTCGATGGATTGTTGAGGCCCAAGGCGTGGGAGAAGTTGGAGCAGGCTGCGCGGGACCAGTGTTGGGAGGGGAGTGTAGGGGTGGTGACGGCTGCAATCCAGGTACCCAGGATCTTGGCGGCATGGGCTTTGAAGTCAAGCAGGCCCATGCCACCATGATGTTGGGGGCCAAACATGACCTCTAGCCGTACTGGTGGAGGGCGGCCTGACCAAAGCCATCCTTGCAGCAAAGCATACAGGGATTTGAAGAAGCTTGGTGAGAAGGGGATGGCGTGGGCTCCAAACCAGACTTTGGATAGGAGCATAGAGTTGGCAAGAACAACCCTGCCAGAGAGGGTAGTAGGGTGGGCTCTGAGAGAGGCGATTCTCTTTTGTCACGTTGTCCAGTATACGGCATTCCATTACTGCTGACGCATATCCGCCTGCCTCCATCCACACGCCCAGATGGCGCACCGGTCCTATGGTAGGACGTGGCATGAAGGGGAGCACCAGTGGAGCGGTATGTGTTGAGTTAGTAAGGCGTGGACATGGGCGAGCAGATGGGCTGGGTTGGGAACTAATTGCTGGGGCCCAGCAGTTCTGAAACTGACCAAGGAGGATGATTTTGGTTATTGGAAGCATTCAGTGCCGTGTTGCTTACCCAGGAATATTCCTGAATAAGGGCTTCAAGTGCGCATGCATTTTTTTATTAGACACCCCCACCACGCAATCATCTGCAAATGCCATCATCTTGATTGGGGTTTGGCCTGGCACTTGGACCCCAGTGAGTTGGGCATTCACATTTCGCAGTAGTGGGTCAAGGCTGAAGTTGTATAGGAGTGGGCTGAGGGGGTCCCCTTGTCGCAGGCCCCTTTGAGGGCGGACTACTTCCGTTAGGAAGCCTGGGCCATGCACTGCCATTGTCGCAGATTCTGTGAGCAGCATCACCCAGTCTATGAAGCGGGGTGGTAAGCGGAATTGATGGAGGCAGGCCCTAAGGTATTCCCAGTTTACTTTATCATAGGCCTTTTGTTGGTCCAAGAATACAAGTGCCCCAGAGGCTGTGGACTGACATACATTAGCCACAGAGTGCACGTTATCCCAAATTGACCTTCTGGGGATGAAACTGAATTGTTCTGGGGAGATGGTGGCATATGCTACAGTCCCTAAACAGTTAGCCATGATTTTTGTTAAAATTTTGGTGTCTGTGTTTTTAGAGAAATGGGGCGCCAGTTGGCTAAGTCAAGCTTATCCCCTTTCTTGAAGAGTGTGACAGTAAAGGCCTCATGTCCTCCTGGTAGGAGGCAAGTTTCCAACAGGCTTTGGTTAAGTGAGGCTAGCAGCAATGGGGATATATATTTGAAATATTTTTTGTAGAACTCATATGGAATGCCATCCAGGCCTGGGCATTTTTGGTTTGGCGCACCGTGAATGGCTGTCCATAATTCGTTCGGAGTAATTAAATTCATTATTTCTGGGTATCAGAAGATGATGCAGATATGAGCTCAGTCGAGAAATTCCGCCATTTCAGCCAGCTGAATTGGTTCAGCTCAGTATAACTCAGAGTAATATTTTTGTGTTTTGATTGCCACTTTGGCCAGTGTGTCCACAATGGAATTATCCAATCTTCGCACCTGTGTGCAGGCCACGCTCTGGCATGGTGCAAAAAAATTTTTAAAGAAGTATGTGGTACACTTGTCACCTTTTGTGATGCATGTGGCCCTGTATTGGACACAAACATGATGTTTGTGTTGCCTTTTGAGTGCGTTGAGGTGGGCGGCTGCCTCCGCCCACTTCTGGCCCCATGCAGGGCTGTATCCTGTGGATGGAATGTTGAACTCTAAGTGGGGCAATTTCGCCAGAGCGCGCGAGATAACCGCCGATGTGGCTCATGAGCATCTGGAGGAGAGATGGCAATAGTGGCGGATGGTGTCCTCTTTGAAAGTTGCCCATGTGGAAATGGGGTCCGCGCAAAATGGTGCAACAAACAATTTCACCAAAGTTGCCTCTTCCACCCACATGGAAAATCCTGGTGACACAAGCTCGGGGATGGATTTTGCACCAATGTGGGTCCTTTGCAACTGTGATGGGTAAGTGGTATGTTATTGAGACCAGTCAGTGGTTGGAGAATTCCATTTTTGTTGTTTTGAAGTGGATGATGTGGGGTTGGAATTTTGCCAGTGTTAAAATAAGGTCGATGTGGGTCATGGACCTTAATTGGCCGTTGTGGATGTGGGGACGCATCATGTTTTTGAGCAGTGGGGCATGTCATGGCAGTGCATCCATTAACCCAAGGGTGGCTTTTAGAATGCATAGTTCTATGTGACCCTGTGGGGCGTTGGGTGAGGGCGGCCACCAGTCCGTTGGTGAGGTTAGCCAACAGTTCATGTCGCCAACTAGGAAAAAATCAGGGGGTAACAGGAGGGATTTGACTGACGAGAAAAATTCCTGATGCTTGTGTGCACCGTTTGGGGTGTAAATGTTGACAATTGTGTGTGCAACGTCAGCCCACGAGAAGGTGACAATGAGCACTCGGCCATTTAGGAATGTTTCTGAGGATGTGAATTTGAAAAAATTATTTTTCTGAATTAGCACCCCACAGTGCTTTGACCAAAAGGATAGGGATGGAAGGAGCATTGTTTTTTAAGCTTCCTCAGAACCTTGTGGACAGTGGGACTCCTGGATGGCCAGGATATCCACGGGTAAATTGTGTTATAAAAAACTCAGTTTTCTAGCCTGGGATGGGGAGGCCTTGAGTCCAGCGATATTCAGCATCCCTAGAGTGAAGGTTTCCCCATTGCACCTTAGGTGTAAGGGGGTAGGCCCCTGGGCCCACCAGCCTCTTCGAGGTCCCCATGGGCTTTCACAGCAGCATGGGTGTTAGCAGCAATGTTATTGGGGTTTTTGTTAATTTTTGTGGAAAGAGTCGCATTGACTTTGGCCTTCACTTTTTGTTTTCCCAATGTCAGACGAATTTTTTGCGGTGCAGATAAGTTCAGTGCACCATCGAGTGTGGCAAAAAAGAAAATTTTAATTGGGATAGGTCCCAAGTCAGTTTTGACCAGAGCTTGGGTGCAGCAATTGGGTGAGATTGAATCTCCCATTGGATCCTCAGATTGAGTGGCCCACTCGGCATGGGCCTCCCAATCTGATTGGGTGATGGATTTCTGAGTCACTTCCACTGCGAAGGTCTCCATGTCCTCCTGGCATTGTGAGTGTGGGATGGTGGTGGTGGCCTTGGCCGCTTCCTTGGCCATGGCTCTATGGGCCTGCTTGGCCTTCTTCCACTCCTGCGGGGAGATGGGCTTTACCAATAGGTAGCAGCCTTGTGCTCCCCACGGGAAAGCCTCCTTGGTGCTTGCAGTTGGTTTGTAGTGTGCCTCTCTGCTGGCCATGGCCGCTGAGGGGTGCTCTTGGAATGTGACACCCTCCTTGATGGGGCACATGTGTGCCTTATGGCCAAATGCGTCACAGTGGGTGCAAATGGGGGGCGCGCTGTCCACAGTTACCCAGAATGGGTGGGTGGTGTGCCCTGCGATATCAATAAAAGTGGAGTGCGGGATCTGGGTTAGGTCCTTCACAATCTCCTCAGTTGGGGTCATAACTGCGATGGCTTTGCCAGTGCACAGGTGTGGCATCAGCATGAAATGTTGCATTTTGAAAGATTGTATTTCGCCATATATAGTGAGACCATCTTTCAGGTGTTGCTCCAAAATGTCATATTTTACCATAGTAGGCAAAAAGTCAAACGTGAGGAAAATTTGGTTTGATTTTGTCCATCTGGTGCATTTGGTTTTGACAACCCATTGCCCTTTGGGGAGGTCAACCACTATGTGCACTGCTGCAGCCTCTTCTGCTGCTATTTTGCTTTCAAAACCCAGGTCCAGCCAACCACGTGACATTGAGTGAGGTGCAATGTACACTGCGGTTGGGAAAATTTTGTGTACATCTTCACAAAATTTTTCCCATAAGGCTATTTTTTGGATGTCCAGATACACATGGACTCCAAATTCTACCAAAAAAAAGTGGCTGAGAGTGTGGCGTATTTATGTACTGGTTGCATCGTGCTTGCCACATGAGTATCTCTGGGGAAATTGTGACCGCTGGTTTTTTGAGATTTTTTTTATTCCGCTGGATTCTCTGGGGCGTTTTTGAACATTAGAGACTGCAGGCCTTCCACCTGCTCCTCTTGCCTTGCTTGCCCAACTGCTCCCAGACATGGGCGCAGACTAATCTCCTCTTATGAGGTTATCAAACTAGATTGAGTCTTGAATTAATTGGGTTGCAAAAGTGTTTGCAATGAGAAAGAAAAGTTTTTTAAATATTGCATTATTTATTAAAATTATCCGAGGCGGGTCGACCTAGGGACAAATATACCACACTGAGAATGTTTTCTAGCCAGTACAGGTTTCGAAATCAAAACCTGCACTTAGGGTGGAAGCAGTTTTACCTGCTTGGCTAACCACCCTCTAATAATAAATATTGCATTATTTATAGAATTTATTTCTAAGTTAAAGAAAACCGCAAAAAATAGTATTAATTATAGCAGGAAAAAAGATAAACATAAAGAAGACTCACATAAGCTGGAAGACTTATATTTTGGGAGCCAATAAGATTTTATATAGACAAGAGTTACCCACACTTCCATATTAGGCAATCTTAGTGGATTTTTACTTAGTAGTTAGTCATTATGTGATGTATATTAGAAGTTTCAGATTAGGAAATTAGAGTAGGGATACTCATTTTCATATCTATCATGGTACAAGAATTTTTATGGAAAAGAATTTTGTTTTTTGAAATCCAAATTAGCTCTGCACTTGATAAATTATAATCTATGATTTCACTCTCTCAGTGTTTAATGGTGTAAATGGGTATCTCCACTACTTAGAAAAGATGTTATGATATTTGTGAAGTTATATTTTTAATCATCTAAAGATTTTTTTATTGTACAGAGCTCATTGGTAATTTTATTTTTGGTAGGGTTCCTTCTCTAAAGTGTGATACTACATGTAGATATTTTTAAGTAACAACTAAATTAACAAAGAAAATTAAATATAAAAAATACACAGATTCAATTATGGAACTTGTTTGAACTATCAATTAAATACAAGCTTAAGCTAATCAACCATGAATGCTAAGCTTTCCTTATATGATGCATAAAGACTTTTCTATTTTTGTTTATACCTTAAATGAGAAAAACTCAAATTAATACAGACTCAACTGCTATCTGGTTGGTTAAAATTTACTTGCTTATTAAAGTTTATTTCTTTATTTTTAAGCCACATAATAGTTTACCAAAGATTTTAAGCGTCTAACCAAAGGATGCTAATTTTTTTAGGTGGCTTAATTGGAAATGGCAACATTTTACTATATAATATTTATAATTTCTTTTTATATGATATATATGTCGATGATTTCTATTTCCATGGCACAGCTTATAAAAAGTATATGTTTTTGTCACATCCTTATTGAGTTATATTTATTTAGTTAAGTATTAGATCTTCTTAGATACTTAGATTGACTACAAATAGAAACATCTTTATATATTAGTGATTGAATATATTTTATCATCTAAAAACTAGTTTACTTATTGCCTACTAGAAAGCTTCTAGCTAGCAGCCTATAAAAACAAGGTTTACTTTACATAAAGTAGCTGGATATAAGCAATTTTTTCAAGAATTTTAACTTATGAAAGAACTAATTTTATAAAATGTGCTTATGTTTTAACTACTATGTGCTCAGCCTGAAAATTCTCTACAGATAACACATATTTTAAAAGAGTGTAGTTATTTTACTTTTTAAATTTTATTTGAGGTGGGCCAACCTGGGTATGATACCACACCAATTAGGAAGTGAAGAAAATGGGTTAGGAGGATAAAACCCAGAAAACCTCCATGCGTAGTGTATGATAGGCCAGGAACTCCATGGACTGCCTTTGCTATCTGCTATCTCAGTTTGGGGCATTGGTGCACAAAACCAACACAGTCAAAATCATCCCCTACCCAAAGTCCATCACTGGGATTAAACTCAGGAGGCAGTAGTAGAGGGTCCATACTCTACCACTGGGGTATCCTCCTTGAGTGTAATTATTTTATCATTCAAAAACTTTAATATGGTAATTTAGAAAATTTAGTTGTTCCATTTTATAGAATTTTTAGACTTACTTTATTTAAAATAGTTCAAATATATTAGATAATTTAATGGCATGCAAGTTTTTTTACTCGTTCTAATTGAGCCTGACATGCTAAGAAATAGGGATGTATATCTATAGTTTTAAAAGCATTCAAGGTGAAATGACCTTAGGACAAATATACCATACCAAGAATTTTTCTAGGCAGTATATGATTAGACTTGTATTGAATAAAACCTGCACTAAGGTGGAAGCAGGAATTACCCTGCCAGGCTAACCATCCTTTTATATCAATAGTTTTAAATTTTGAATTTTATTCAAAGTGGGCTGACCTGGGGACAATACCACACCAATTAGGGGGAAGTGAAGAAATTGAAAAAGGAGGATAAAACCTGAAAAACCTCCATGCATGGCATATGATAGGCCAGAAACTCTATGGACCGCCTTTGCTATTTGTCATCTCAGTTTGGGGCATTGGTGTGCAACGCCAACACAGTCATAATCATCCCCTACCCAAAGTTCACTACTGGGATTGTTGGAATTTTGACCTGCTCCCAATCAATCTAATTCGAATTTCCCTACCTCCAATACTTCTCCAAATTTTCCTCTCACAAAGCATTATTTTCTGTCCCCTAATCAATTTGTTAAAAGAAAGCCTGCTGTCAACTCCCCACCTGATCAACATCAGGATGCTGAAGATCTTGCCAGTGGAGGACGTCGCTATCCTGAAAGGATTAGGAGGAAAACCTCGCCTATAAATATCCGCGCCTTTTCTTAAATAAAGTTACATTTTTATCTCAATTCATTCTTATTTTTACTCATTTTTAGAGCCTCTGTTCAGCAAGATCCTCTTTGGCCACCAGTTTCACCAGTTTTATTACAATAGGTCCCTTGTCACCTATTCTCAAGCTTATAGCAAGTTACCAGCCCCTACATTTAGGATTCTCAGCTCTCCCCAATGTCTGCTCACTGTGGGACGTTTTATCCCATCCAATTTTGGTACGCTTCAGAGGAACTATTGCCCTCAGCTACCCTATCCCAACAAAATGATTGGTGCTTTCTGCCAGGTACTCTCACTAACTACCTTGTGAATAAATATATTCACAATGGATGATTCTCACCAAGACTCTACTTGGCCACTTACCAAAATATCCAGCGTCACCCAATGAGTAACCTCCAATGGAAATCGCGACCCTGAGAACAACAAACCCAATTTTATGACACTCCATGCTATGCTCAATATCTCTACTACAGCCCTAGAACCCCAAAACTATTATTTTTCAGCCTACAGGTGTTGCTGATACTATTAATCGATTACTTCTAGGTGCCCTTTTCCCCAGAGATTGCTCCTATCATAAATAAGCCTCTGCAGTTCCTGATAATGTGTGAGCGCCATATGAATCGCCACCTTATCTGACTCTGAAGTAGGAGTATCTCGCACAGAGCAATATTTGTGACAGTTTGTGCACCCCGCCATTCACCATTTAGTCCAAATGATGGGGATCCACCATCAGGAAATCTTGAGACAGTTTACCTTGTCACAAGAGTTACACTCCTACCTTTTAAATTTCTACAATTTGGCATCTTCATTTTGTAAGGGATAACTGTGAGGCTATCTTTGAAAATCGCACCCAAATTATCTCTATTCAAACCAACTCTCCCAACTGGATGTGGGAGTGACTAGCCTGCTTTGCGAGGAAGTAGCTGCCTGATTTACTGAGACCACCACAATTATTGAGAGTCAGTTGCAACAAGCCATTACCAACCTCACCATCCAACTTAATGCTTTTACTGAACAAACTTTTGAACAAATAAGCCAGATTGAATCAACAATCCAACCAGTGTTTAATGTCTCAAGCATGCCTGAGATTCCAGGGCCCCCTGGCCCTGTGGGTCCCCCAGGCCCCCCCAGGAATCAAGGATCAGCTGGTCCCACAGGAGTGATGGGGCCCCTGGTCAGGATGGAAGTGAAGGGCCACCTGGGCCAACTGTCCCCCTGTATATGGGCATCCTAGCCCTCCTGGTCCTCCAGGTCCAACTGTGCACTTACCTTCCTCTCCAGAGGATCCTTCCTTGAATAGCCGCCCTCTTACTCTTGAACAAAACCTTGAAAATATTTCTTGAAGCTGTTGGCTATTTCACTCTGGAGAGCCTATTGATTCAAATCTTACTTTTGATGCAATTAAGGAAGAGTTGGATAACTCTTACCATCTTTACAATTCTCTCACTGACGCTTTAACTCACCAAAAAAATTATTAGATTAGAGCAAGACAATTATGAACTCTGATCCCTAGTTCAAAAACTATGTGTCAAAATGGAATCAATATGTAACGAACTTCAACAAAAAGCATCCACTGTTTCCCTAATTGCCCAAATTGGGGCTCTTCAGGATGATCTGAACCATTTTAGACAATAAGCTGATTTAAATCGGAATCCTGTGCCTCCATATGAATCTGAGCTATCCAAAACTAATCGAATTAGCCCAGTAGGCGTTAATGTTATTTCAGCTCCAGTAGGGACTACGTTTAAACCTTCTTTTAAAGACAAGTTCACCCCGGGAGAAGGAAGTATTGCTTCATTTCCATATATTTATGAGAATGCAATGGAGGAAGCTCCTGTTTGACAAAAGGTTAAATACTTACCCTCTTGCCTTAGTAAATCCGCTTAAGAAATTATGATACCCCACCTCATGAGATGCAGCACTTGGGCTGAGTTGAAGGCTGTGCTTATTAAAGAATTTTTAGTGATCTCACCTTGGCAAATCAGAAATAGGCCTTTATGAGTATTAAGTTAAGACGTGGCGAATCTCCCGCTGAGTTTGCTGCTCAATTCTATGCTGAAGCTCAAACATTGGTAACTAATAACTGCCTCACTCAATGATGCTGTTGTTTTCATCCTGTCCGCTTTAGAGTTTAAACCGCAGCTTTATCTTCACATTACTTCAGTTAAACGAAATTTTACTTTTATTTTTGATATTAAGGAGGCCCTTCTTGAAATGCCTACTTCTGTAGTTACTTCCGCCAGCCTCATGTCCTCAAATTCATGTGTTGAACAACAATGAGTCTGGAAAAAATTGAGCTCGACCCAACTGCACCTATTGTGGTCGTCGCAACCACACCATTAGCATTGTTGGACAAAAATGGCCGAGAGAAAGCAAAAGAGGGGTCAGCATAGGGCGAAAGGCTCCCTATGCTGACAACTTTACTGCACCTTGAGAACAATCAGTTCATACTGTTTCCACTGACCTTGTTGGCCCTAGTGCTCCTGAAGAGGAAACCCCTATTGAGCCTTCTGTTGATATTAAACCTAGCGATATTTCTTCTTATTCTCTTTCTAAGTTGGCCCCTTCAGCTATATATTTTATCCCAGCTCAGTGGGGAGTGATGGTAACCCAAATTGAAGCAGTGGTTCACAAGGTGAAGGTTCTTGCTATCATTGACTCTGGCTCTCCAATTAACATCATTTCTTCAAAACTAATCGGAAAAATTAATATTCAGCTTGATCTTAACCATTCACCAGAGTATAAACCACTGGTACCACGTATGCTCAAGCTATAGGTGCTTACTCCCACTTGCCCCTAAAGTTAAGCGTCCTACAGCTCTCTATCCCTGCTGTAGCCATGGATAATAATAGCTATGACCTCCTATTGGGCACTGGGTTTCTTATGGAGCATGTTGCCATTATTAATTTTAAGGATAATTTCATTTCTATATTAGGATACCGTGTCCCTTTACTTTTAACTTCTGCTCTCAAGGAAAAAGGGAAGCGGAAGTTGAGGACATGCCTACTCAAGTCTCCTGATTCCGTTGAGCATTTAAAATATCATGTGTTGGGGTCCAAAGTTAAGTTGCCCCCTCCCATGGTCGAGGCTGAGGAGGGGATGCCTTTACATTCGCCTCAAGTCCTTACCATACCTCCGCAGGCCCAAATCCTGGTATACACTGGGATCCAGCTAGTTCCCCCTCTAATCATTTGCTCAAGATATTTAGTTTATCTAACACTTCCATATTTGAAGCTCTCCCCTTTCCAGTGGTTTTAGATCCCGCTTATCAAGGCACTGTCACTGTCCTTTTAGCCAACCTCTCCTGGTCTCCTAAAGTCATTGAGTTGAACCAACCTATTGCTTATGTCCGCCTCTTACCTTAAGACCAGTTGAGGGGGTTCATGACGTTGGGACCCTTTGTGACTTTGGTTTATAGGAGCCTCCTGTTGTTGCTGCAGTGCCTGTACAAATTGTTTCTGAATTTTAGCCGATCCAAAAGTGGCTGACAAACCTTTGATTGATGAGTATTCAGATGTTTTCTCCTTAGGCCCTCACGATTATGACCATATGCAAGGCGTTCAATATCAGGTTGATACTGGAGATGCTGCTCCTTTTTTGCTCTCAACCTTATCAATATATCGAAAACTGAAGAATCCCAGGTTACCCTCAAATTAAAGCAATTGCTCGATGATGACCTCCTTCAACTTTCACGTAGTCCCTGGTCCTCCCCTCTCCTGTTGATTAAAAAGAAGGATGGGAGCCATCATGTCGTTATAGACTATCAACATTTGAATTCCATTACGCGCAAGGACAGCTACCCTTTACCCCATATTGATGACTCCTTACACTCCTTATCTGGCTCCTGATACTTCTCTGCGATGGACCTGGCCAGTGGCTACTGGCAGATTGATCTTTCTGCTGAGGATTGTGCCAAGTGTGCCCTTGTTTCCCATAAAGTGTTGTTTGAGCCCACCCGTTTGCCGCAAGGGCTATGTAATTCCCCTGCTACCTTCCAACTGGATATGGACCAGTTGTTTGGGGATCTTAAACTCATGTGTGTTAGTATACCTTGATGATGTCACTGTCTTCTCCCAAGCGTTTACTGCACATCTCGATCATCTTTTTCAGGTTTATAGTGACTAATGGAGGCCTCCTTAAAGCTAAAACCCTCTAAATGTAAATTCTTTGAACAAGAAATGGAATTTTTAGGACACAAGGTGACGCGGCAAGGTTTCCTCCCATCCCAGATAAGGTCTCTGCCATTGAACGCATGCCAGTTCCAAAGAATTTTCATGACATCCAATTCTTTCTGGGAATGGTGGTATACTACCACCAGTTTATCTCTCACTTCGCTGACCTTGCCAAGCCCTTAGTTGAACTCCTACACAAAAATGTGCCCTTCTTTTGGGGCCCTGAACAACAACAGTCCTTCAATTCCCTATGCATTGCCTCGTCATCAGCCCCCCATCTTAATACATCCTAACTTTTAGCAACCTTTTGTCCTCTTCACTGATTCCAGTGACACCGCTGTAGGCGCCATCCTTTCCTAGTTAGACCAAAACCAAGTTGACCACCCGGTTGCCTATTTTAGCAAGATATTAACCAAGGCAGAGCGTAATTACTCAGTAACTGAACGTGCTTGTCTGGAAGTTTTACTTGCTATCAAACACTTCTGACCCTATTTGTATGGTAAACATTTTACAATAGTTACCGATCATTCCTCCCTCTGTTGGCTATGTCAAATGAAAGATCCTGTTGGGAGGTTAGCTCGCTGGGCCTCAGGCTCCAAAATTATGATTTTTCTATAGTTCACAGAGCTGGCGCCATTCATCAAAATGCGGATGGGCTATCTCGCCTCCCTATTTTACATGTAACTATTCCTGAAGAAGATCGAGTTTTTAGCTTCTCCCTCACCCTAGATTGTGGTCTCAAGAATCTCCAGTCATTCAATCCCAATTAAAGAAGATGGCTGCTAACACTAAAGTCGTTGATGGTGTCTTGGTAAAACAGGTTTGTACCACTTTTCTGCCCTATCTCCACCCTTATCTTTGGACTGAAACTATCATGGAAGCCCATAAGACCCTTGGGCGTGGGGCTATAAAGAAAACCCTTGAGTGGCTAAAAACCAAATGCTACTGGGAGAATATGGCCGAGTCCATTCATGATGTTTTGGAAAGTTGCTTCACCTGCCATTCCCAGGACAAGTCTAATCCCGCTTTAAATTTGAGCTTGTAGCCCCTGGGGCTCCTTTTGATACTGTTAGCATTGACGTTGTAGGTCCATTACCTGTGGGTGTCTATGGCCATCGCTATATTATCCTTGCCATTGACCACCTAACCAAGTGGGTTGAGGCCACTTCAGTCACTCATGCTACTGCTAGAGCTATTGCCCTCTTCCTGTACCAACACATATTTTTCCATCATGGTTGCCCGCAGGTACTTTTATCATACAATGGCAAAGATTTTATCTCCTCTATAGTCCAGGAATTAACTTCTTTGCTAGGTATAAGGCACCTTTTTACTACTCCATATCACCATACCACCAATGGCGCGGTAGAGCGTGCTAATGGTACTTTAATTTCCATTCTACAAAAGTTAGTTGCTTTAGACCCTGTACATTGGAATCATTTTCTCCCTAGTGCCTTATTGGCCTACCGAGTTTGCTATCACAGGATGATCAAGATGTCCCCTTTCCAAGCCCTATATGGGCGCGAGCCACTTTTGCCTTCCAGTCTTCAACCTATCCTTGAATCAGCTAATCTAAGCAATGTAGAGCTTACTCTGCGACGGCTAACTGATGAGATCATATGTCTCCAAGCTATGGCTAATGGATCTATAAAAACAACCAATTTTAGAGAAATAGTTCGAGCCAATAAGCACCGTCCTGCGCTCCCTGAATACTCTTTAGGAGATCTAGTCTTGTTTACCACCATCACTCTGGGGGCAGGACCCATAAGCTTGCCACCACTTGGTCTGGTCCATATTGGGAGATACACCGTAGGGGCCCTGAATACTTTATCGCTGCTACTGGTACTGGCATGGTAGTTAATCGCATCCACAGCCATTATCTGCGCAAGTACTATCCCCCTTGGCAAGATCTTGAGGGGGGTGTTGTTGGGATTCAACCTGCTCCCAATTAATTTAATTAGAATTTCCTTACATCCAATACCTCTCCAAATTTTTCTTTTATGGAGCATTATTTTCCATACCCTAATTGATTTTTAAAAGAAAGCCTGCTGTTGACTCCCCACCTGATCAACATCAGGATGCTGAAGATCTTGCCAGTGAGGACGTCGCTATACTGAAATGATTAAAAGGAAAACCTCGCCTATAAATATCCGCGCCTTTTCTTAAATAAATTTACGTTTTTATCTCCAATTCATTCTTATTTTTACTCATTTCTAGAGCCTCTGTTCAGCAAGCTCCTCTTTGGCCACCAGCTTCACCAGTTTTATTACAATAGGTCCCTTGTCACCTATTCTCAAGATTATAGCAAGTTACAGGCCCCTATATTTAGGATTCTTGGCTCTCCCCGCTATCTGCTCACTGTGGGACGTTTTATCCCATCCAATTTTGGTACGCTTCAGAGGAACTATTGTCCTCAGCTACCCTATCCCAACAGGGATCAAACTGGGGAGGCAGTGGTAGTGAGTATATACTCTACCACTGGGGTATCCTCCCCTGTATATCTATAGTTTTTAAAACTTATTATATTATCAAAGTAAGATGGCACATTTCCTTATCACTTATATAGAAACTTAGTTTCTTTGGTTTATATTAGCTTGAAACAATCATGCTTTAAAAAAAGCGCAGATATGCAACTATGGCCAGAACATAACCTTAAGTTAATATAAAGGGAGTGTCAGTAGATGAAAATGAAAGTGAGTATAACTATAGGGCTCAAACTTAGTAAAGCTTTTGGTATTTACTTAAGCTACTAGTAAAAATCTCAGAAATGGTGAAATTATAACCAACTTTTAAAATATGGTCTTGTTCCTATTAGTTCCCGGAAGTTAATGCAAAGGTTCAGTTCTTATGTGCATGATTGCGTTGATTATATTAATATATAGTTATAATAGTATAGAGACTATTATCTGTAGCTGAATAGTAAACCAGGTTTAGATGTGGTCTAACTCTAAACTTAGAATGTTCCACTCAATGCTGATTATACTGACAATTGGGGATTTCTTCCCTCTTCCAGCTAAACTTAATCTACTCTTAGATTCAGAGGTTCCCAGCCTTAGTTCCTATAACGCTGAGTCAGCGGAGATTTACTTCAAGGGTCTGCTTTTCTTCTAAGGATATCCAATCCTTACTCTTTATCACACAAAAGAATCAACTGTTATTGTGCTACAGAAATAATATTGAAGATGAATAGATCTTAATACAAAACTGGATTTAGTTTTAGATCTGCTTACTATTATATAAACTAGATATTTATAAGGGGATTTGGTGTCTGACCACTCTATTGGCGCCTCAGTAAGAAAATGACAGCTGTTTCCATTAAATTTTCCTTTGAGGTCTCTTCCAGCAATGGACTTTTCCATTGGACTAAGGATTCCTCCGTCAAACATCCCAGAGAACTAAAAGTGGAAGAGGCAAGAAAACGTGTCCCTAATTTTTCTGCTTAATTACAGTGAACCAACCACATTTGGGTAGCGACCTGCTTAGTTAATTGGACTCTTTACCCATTATAGCAAGTAATGAACCAACTGGTCAATTCACTAGTTGCAGGTGGCATCACTCGCATCACAACTCCTAAATAAATTCCCAACAAGTTGGTGATTAAACCCAACTGATCCCAATTGATTCATTTAATAGTTAATCAATGGTCAACTATCAGTGTATCATTTTTGTCAGCAACTCTGCGCTGACAAGATCCTAGGTTTTCACACGGATTGACCCTATCAGATCCAAACCCAGAAAATTACCCCAAAATCTGCTAGCATCATTAAACTGATATTAAAATCAACTGATATCCAATTCATTTGCCAGTAAGACTTATCCCCTAGCGAACAAGCAGATTCTCTAACCTAGGAAGCTAAAAATAATTGAACAAAATCCCAACACCAACGTAACTAGACAAAAACTAATAAGTTGGATAATCTAGTTATATGACTCAGAGGTGGAAAAGGTTAGATTTTTATAATAAATGCAGAAGACAAGACAGTGGAAACAAGACTTTCTCCATTTAATACCCATTGCCTTTCATAAAGTTAAATAAACACTATATAAAATGTGTAAGGAGTTAAACAAACAAATTATATGCTGCAAATGTTGAAAAAGTCTTATTTTGCAAAGGTGGGGATATTAGGTCACATTTCAAAAAGAATACAATCTGTGCAGTGAACTATAGGTCAGTTTTTTGTTGTTTAATACTGAACGTGTCAGATTATTTATATTTTTATAAACCCAACATTTAAGGGAAAATGCAGATTTTGTTGGTAATTAATATTTTTTGTCAGTCATGGAGAACAAACATAGCTGTCTAAATTCTATGAGAATGTCAAACTCCTTTTCTTTTTTACCAAAAATTATCTTTAATCCCTGGGATTTGATTAACAAAAGAAGCAACCTTAATTATGATATCACTTTGACTTCACTATCTTCTCTAATATAGAGTTTGTTGGCAATATTAAAACAGTATCACAACAAAAAATGACATGAGCATGTGGGAAAAGTCAAAATAGGTTTGAAAACAAGCTGACTAAAGATGTATGCATGAATTTTTTAGTTAAGATCCTTAGGGTGGCTCCAGTTGACCGCATGCAAGGTATCAAATTATAATAAATGACAAAAAATGTGCTAATTAATTTTTTTAAAAGACTGTTCATGACATTAATCAACACTTCATAAGTTTATTGCAAAAACAGTGTGAGGATATTGTGGAATCAAGGCTTAATAAAGCATCTATGCTTCCAGAATATCAAATCTTTTCTAAAATTAGTAGATGTCAAGAGTTAGGACTTACAATCTTAGTTGTAAGATCAATTATCTTGTAAAAATTGAATTATAAATGTAAGTTATATGAATAGAGAACTTATACTATATAGTAATACTTATTTATGTACATAGTTTACAAACTAACTGTACTCTTTGGTAACTCATCTTCATATACACTATTAAAAGTTTGTATAATGTTAAGCTTATTTAAAATTAGTTAGGAAAATGGGGCCCAGGTAACCTTTATTATTTTATAAAAAAGACAAATTTCGTTGCATAAGTATTGTCTTTCGCTGTAAAGTTAGTATCTACGGCGCAGGGGTGTGAAAAAGGCATTTCAAGGTTTTGACTAAGCAAAGGACACAAACGACATGATTTCTTACATTTAAATTAATTCTTTACAGGCCTCCTGCTATAAGTCTTCTATATTGGAGATTTAGGAAGTTTAGTAATTTAAAGGAATGTGAATCATACTATATATGTATAGTTATATTATAAAGTGTATTATTACTTATTTTTTCAAAAGCCTTTTACTGGATAATCTGGGAAGTTGAAGACTTTCAAAATATGCCTCGTTTTCTGACTTCAATTAATGGCTGATTACTGAACTACTAACACCAGCTTTCCAAGATTAAAGTCTATTTTTATTTGTTGCAGTCAAATTCCCTTTTGATCATTATCCTTTGTAGTTCAAGGCTAATACTAAAATTTAGATCTTACCTTGTTGGGAATAATGGGATTTGCGCTAATTTTTATTAAAAACCAAACAATAGATAACTTATAATCCACTCATAGGAATACCATTGCAACAAAAGCTTCAAAATCTTCATGAGCAATGACCATCAAGATGAGCATTTAAAGGCTTGAATCCCCCTGAATCCGCTGTAATAGCAGATATAGATCTTGCCAGTTGGAGGTCGACTGAACCTGTCAAATTGATCAGGAAAGATTGTGTCTACTGGAATCCTCTGCATTCAGCTACATTGTTACAGAAATCACCATACCCTATGTGATCCCAGACTTTAACTAAATCTATAAATGCTCCTATATTATAATTTAAAGATTATTCTTGTTTGTAGTTAAGATTTTTGCATAATAAACTAAAGATATTACCTGCACTTTAGTAGAGATTTGCCTTGACAAAATGCGCATTTCCATCGAGAGATTTGCTTATTGATCAACAAGTCTACTAGGAGATACTAGTGGAGTTCTTACGACTAATACCCTCATAGCCTTCAAAAGACCAGCCTTCTAGTTAAAACAAAAATCTCAATGCTGACGCTCTCTGTCAGTTACCTTCAAAGGCTACCCAGTGAAGACGTACCTATCCTGAATACCCCCAGTGACAATAGCCCTACTGATATGGAGGATATTATGAGCTTTACTAGTTGGGTCACTTCCAATAGTCAAGGTCACCTCTTTCAAGCACTTGAGAGCTTGAGTTCAGAGTTACAATGACTCTGACTATTTCAGACGCTGATGCAATCCTTTACCAAATCCAGAGATTGGAAGTAGTTGATATTATTACAGCTTTACTGTCCATAACCATCACTCCTGATGGGAGGTACAGTCATATTTTCTCCAACTGAATTACTCCAAAATTTTAACATTTGTACTCCTCGCCTGACCTTCCTAGTACTGAAGTAAGGGTAGCGCGGATGGACACCTATCTCCATCTATTCATTCACCCTGTCATCCACCATCAGATGCAGTTACTAGGTCTACATCACATAGATATTCAGCGGCAGCTTAGACTCATCCAGAAAATTCATGCCTAACTCCTTGAATTGTACGAAGTCGCATTCAATTTTGGTTACAATAATTACAAACTTATACTGAAAGCCCCATGAGATCAATGAGGATCAAAAACATTTAGTTAAAATTGACACTGGAGTTATCCAATATCTACGCTTCAAACTCACTTAGTGGTGGCTCATGCCACCGTCAACTTGGATCATCAAGTCAAATGTGTTCTGATTGAATTTATCAAATGAATTGCTGAAAATAGTTAGACTTCTGACTCTTAAATTGCAGCCTTAGCTTCCAAAATCCAGCAACTGAACGAGAGGACCACCATGCTTCCAGTTCCATAAGTTATTATTCAGCAAGAACCTCATGGCGCAATCAGCATTAATGGGACTGAAGAGGGGCAAGGGCCCAGGGGTTTCTCCCCCCAATGAATCATCTTCTGGAAAACCCCAAGAATCTTGAATTAGAGCCCTTGAGCTAAAGCTTCTGAAGGTGGCTCAGGGAGAATGGATGAGCATAGAAGGAGAATTTCTTGAGAAAAATTTCTTGAGAAGAATCTATACCTGATCTCTTTATACAGTAGGGTCGCTTCCTTAAACCAAGCCTGTTCTCAGTTGATCACCTCGCAGTAATCCTTCATACCCAAGTAAGCAATCAGCTCAATCAGATAATTTCTAAACTCCAAGCAATGGAGGCTATTCAAGATACCCTTTCATCCAAAGTAGTAAGACAGTCCGCCAAGGTTAAAACCTCCGCTGACTCCTAAGACCAAGGCTTCACTCAAACATGTTACCACCTGCTACATCACCCTTCAGGATGATATGGATGATTTCTGCCATCAATTTAATAAGGCTATTCCCCACCCTGACCTTATAACTACTGATCCAACTAAGTTGACCAGGCTCTTTCTCCAGCTATCCAAGTTCTATCTGAAACAATTAGATATTTAAAACCCACTTTTTAAGAGAAGTATGTGCTATAATCAAAGTAGTCCAGTCTTATCTGTATGTATATAAAATTGTGATGAAGGCAGCTACAGATTGCAAAAGTTTCAGCACATACAAACCTGCCTTTAAAGTAAGGCTTGAGAAATCATGATGCCCTATATCAAGGAGTGTACAACTTAAGCGGAGCTAAGGGACGCCCTCATCAAAGAATTTGACAGTAGTATTGTGATACTTTGCCTTAATTTATGTAAAGCCTAGACTTTGAGCTATGATATATTAATTACTTATTTTGATGTCAATTTAACTTTTATTAGTAACATCAGTTTAGATATATTATCTGATATTTAATTAGGGTTATCGCCCAATAACATTTTATAATTTATCTACCAATTTTTATCATAATAATGGCCAAAATCACTAATTTATAATAGAGCAAGCGTTTGCATGTGTGGAACGCCCAGCCAAAACTATAGCTTGTAGAGCTTTGTAAAATATGGATATAGATGGATGAGCTGAGCATCAGCTTGCTCAATACGTTGAGGCGATGGACACCGCAAGCCTCATTAACAAAAAAACCCACAATTATACCTCCCTATGCCTCATGTCGCTGATGCCCCAACCCTTATGTTGTCCGTCATGGTCCGCCAGCTTAATCAGGTGCTGGACAAAGTTTCCCCAAAGCTTCCTCGCCTTCTGATATGGCTTCCTAGGCTGATAACTTAGGGGCTATATTAGGAATTTTGTATTTCTTATAATCCCTTTATTAGGCTCATTCACAAATAAAGATGTATGGTGGCTCCCCCTTTGGGTGGGCACCACCAGTGCTAAAAAGATATAGATGGATGGTAGGGGGTTCATTTAAGTCTCAAAGCTGGATTTTTAATTTTTTATAGCAAAAATAAAAAGTTTCATATGCAAGAAGTGTAATACTATATGAATAATGGAATTTGGCATATTGTTACAGCTGAGCAGTTTGATATTCAGTTGATTCAATAGTTCAAATGAATTTGCCAAGTGGTTGTTGGTCATTTGGCTAATTATCAAGACAATCATTTTATTAAGTAGTAAGTAATTGTTTAATTAATTCTTTAAATGTTTGTTGCTAACCAATTGGTGGCTTTAGTTATATTAAATAGTTCCAATAGGTTTTTAAGCAAATGGATAGTAGTTCAGGATGATCTGATAGGTTAGAAAAATCCTAAACTTATTGATGGCCACCTACCAATGTATAAACTGCTAATAGAATCTAAATATTAGTTCCAATCATGTGGTAAGCTATAAACATTATAGTGAATTACAGGTATCTGGATGCTAGTACTATAATACTTTCAAGCGCTAAGTGAATTCCCATAATTATGGCAAGTTACTGAAATAATGAACTCTAGTTAAATTGCTCCATTAGTGCTCCACTGGCCAATGAGATAGGGAAGAATGCATGAGCCAAGTTACTATTCATCCTGATATTAAGCTTGAGGATTCATTCAGTTTTTAACTCCTCTACTCACCTCCTGTTGGACAATTACAAGTCTGAGATTGGAATAAGAGTAATTGGGTTATAATAATGGCCAAATCGGCCAAAAGACCCTGGCCAATTCTCGGTGGAACCCCTAAAATCAGGGTAACACTTTTACTAATACTTTTTAGGCAAATAGTACAAGTTTGAGTAAGCAAATTGAACTGACTATGTGGCAAAATCTGTGGAGTTCATTGGAGGTTCCTCGCCAGCCCACTTCTAATTTTTTCAAACACCTACGCTGTGAACACCCCCTTGTAGCCTTAGAGAGGTCAACAACGTGGAATTATTTTCCCTCAAGATGATTGTCTCAAGTATATAAATCTTTGCCCCATGGATATGTCATACCTACACTTGACCCTCCATTGGCCGTTCCATTATAGCAAGCTGAAATTCAAGAGCTTAATAGGTCAAACGCCCATATTTCCTAAATAAGTTTAAAGCCAATAGTGAAGTATTCACCTATCTCACTTCAAGTTTTAAGCAAATTAATACCAAGCATGCAATCATAAGAGGGTTCACTCTTTATCCCTCACTGCATTTAATAAAAGCATATATAAAAATCTAACTTTTTTATAAGAGTTTTTCTCATTTTTAGTTAAAGTAGTCTGGGAAAAATTCCTGTATTGATTAATCCATCAGTAGAGAGTTCTACATCTCCTGCAGAATTATTGTTAGAATTTTAGGTGCTTTTTGCACCAGCGAGCACTAAAAACCCTAAAAATCCAACAACTCCTTTACCACCTCACGCCACATATAATGCATTAGCACCTTTTGGCTTCCTAATAACAGATAACAGAAACCACTTAATTGTGTTACCATTATTTGATCTCAGTCCAGCCTTCAACAAAGAATCCTGATCTCTTCCAACTCCAAACCTGGACTGTGACATTGCATCCTGAATTCCTAAACCTCTTTCCACACTCACATGTGATATTCACCTACCACTCATCACATTGCTAATTTTCCTTTGGTATTTTATATTCTACTAATCTTCTATTTAATAAAGTAAACTTTACAATACATATCTATTTTCAGTTTAAATTCCAATTCTTTAGGATTGAAATATATCCAGGAATGATATTTCTAGGAACCTCTGAACCTCAAGAGAAGGTTTAGTTCCACCCAAATTGTCCTTCCTGGCTCCTAGTAGCCAAATAATTACCCTCATCTTGTTACCAAGTGAGAGAAAAGTAAAGATCTGGTTATCATTACAGAGGCACTCTGAGTTGCCACTGTAAAAATGCCAATCACAACAGGGCAATATAAGAAATCAAAACAAAATGAAATAGGATAGGATAGGAAGAAGCCCCTCACCATGCAATATATGAGCTGTTCTACTCCTGGGATTTTGATCATGCTCAAACCTATTTGGATACCATGAGTGCTATGGACAGATTGAGCCATGCACTTATTAAAATGATGATGCCAGCAAGGAAGAAGTAAAAAGTGAAATTTATGGGTATGTGATGTGCATTACTGTGAAAAACAGTATGATATAATCAAAGAATAATGCCAAAAAAGCTGAACATATTGCTGATATTGAATAGAACCTCAAAATGACAAAGCAGCTTAGAAAGGATTGAATATGGTGATACAGTGCTACAATAATGATACTTTTATTTTAATGCTAAAGAAATTCCTGCAAGAGCGCCTCCAAATCTACTACCTATCCCATAGAGAAACTGGGTTAAGTTACTAAAACTTGGGCTTATCTCAGCTAAACCAAAAAAAATTCTTGCCGCCCTCTCCAGTTTCCTGCGATGAAGATCTCCACAAAGAACCTTAACTTTCTATAGCTGACAATCTGTATGTTAATGGCGCAAAAATCTAATAAAATATTACGTTTATTTTTACAGCTGAACCAGAAATTCTTAACAAGTTAAACAAATTAGATAAACCAAATGATTTCCTCACCACTTTGTTTCCTGATGCTGAGGTTCAAGCTGCTCAAACAGCCCAATTTAATTAAATGTTTTGGCACCAAAATTATACTTCCCTGCTGATATTATCAGAAACCCTCCAAATTTACTCAAAAATAGCTGAGCCAAGTACCTCTGCAATTGAAGCAATCACTTTGAAATTAAGTTATGTAAAAACTATAAATCTGCTAGGTGAAGTTGAGTTTTATTCTGCACCTGAGTTGAAGACTACTCCTGATTAAATTTAGCTCACTGAACAGGATTCCTCTACACTTACCTTGATTTTTTGCGTTGAAGCTTCTCACTGTTTTAATAACAAAATTGTAACAACCAAATTGAATGCCTCAACACTCTTTATTTACTAACACTGATGCTTATTGCTATTTTGATGATTAGAAATGATACAGCCAAACTGAATGTTTTAATTTTCTCTCAATTTTCTGGTAATGACACTTCTCAGTGTCTAAACAATGAAAATATAACAGCTGGACTAAATGCCTTGACACTCTTTCCATTTCCTGGCACTAACGCTTCTCTCTCTTTCATTAATAAACAGCCCACTAAAATGCCTCGCCACCCTCATCATTTCTCAGTGCTGATGCTCCTCACTGCTTTAACAACAAGATTAGAGCATCCAAAAACCTCTTTTTGCCCTTTTTAATAAATATTTATCTTTAAAAAAATTTATTATAACTATTTTCTCTAATATTTTAGGTCTGAATGCAGTAGAAAATATTCAAACTTGCCTCAAACAGGTCAAAACAGGTTTAAAAAGTAACCTCCTAGCTACCTTTTTACATTTATGTAAAGCTGTGCTCCAAATCTGTTACCCTTGATGCATCAGTCAACCCTGGCAACCAAACTACCTCCCATTTGCTATTTAAATGATTTATCAGTGGACTCTGTGAATTTCTATAAAGTGACTGATCCTGTTGCCCAAATCATTTATAACTTGCCAGCTTTATATTGAATTAAAGTAACTCCAAAATAAAAATTCCTCACCTTCAACTTTGAATTGTGCCAAACAACTCAAACACTTTCCCCTTGCCAGTTTGGCTCTTACTTTATATCAGTTCATTTCAAAAAAAGACTTGATGTTGATCTAGAAATTCAATTTTAATTTTAAATTTTTACTGAGGTGGGCCAACCTGGGGATGATATCGCACCAATGAGGGAAGTGATAAAAGTGGGAAAGGAGGATAAAACTTTGAAAACTTCCATGTGCGGTGTATGATAGGGCAGGAATTCCATGGACTGCCTTTGCTATTTGCTATCTTTGTTGAGGCATTGGCGCGCAATGCCAACACAGTCAAAATTGTCCCCTACCCAAAGTTCATCTACCAGGATTGTAATCGGAGAGGCAGTGGTAGAGGGTCCATATTCTACCACTAGGGTATCATCCCCTTAGTAATCAAGTTTAAAATCAGCTAACTATTGAAACCTAACTGATGAAGAACCTTCTCCTGTGATTAGCTTGAACATCAAGGTTTGAGACATGCAGGCCATTTTCATTAATTTTAAATGTCTAACCACAAATCATCTTTACTAATTTATTTTAAAACCAAACCACCTGATCTAGACTTTGATGTTATAGCCTGGCCCCCTGTTACCAAGCCTTCCCTTGCTTGCAAATTTATCTTAAAGTTCTTAAAGAGGATGTCAAAATTTCTCCCTGTGACAGATCGCTCCCTCAATCTCTGAAGCAGCTTTTGGATTCAACCGCATGTTCAGTTGAAGATGTCCATACAGCTGCTTTATATAGCCTTTGTTGTCAGAATAATTTTTGCTCCATTCTACTTTTTCATTGCTCCTTTCTACCAGAAATAACAGAGTGCCACCACTATTCCTCTGTCCTTTATCTACCTCAACTCTCAAGCTGGTGCTATCAACTATCTTGGCACTAACCTTTACCACTTTAAGATTCACAATGATGAACTCTATTTTGGTACTAAACCTATATGATTACCTTTTATTCTCACACTCAGCTCTCCTTTCCTGATGCCAAAACTAAGGGTTGCCATTCCTAAGCATAGTGAACTAACCAAACCTTGGGATCCCCGCCTCTTCAAGATTAAGTTTTTCCAGTCAAATGAAAATTTAAGGAATACTCTGTTCTACTATTGACTGCCTATAAATTATGAGAGTGGACCCCAACTCTTTCTCGCCAGGCTGACACCTAACCTGGCTACCTAGGTTTATACATCCAGCCCAACTCTGGTAGTTTGGGACCCTACCAAAACTGGCTGACCCTAGAAAAATCATTGTCACCCTTATTCAAGGCTTAGAGGGGTTATGTCAGACTTTGCTTTTATTTGGGTAAAACATCAATTTAGGGTTATGATGAAATCACCCTAATTGATGACTCTCAGAATTTCAGCCAGTGGGCCAAACTGACAAGGAGTAGTTGTATGCTTTCCTCAGGACCTAAAGTAATGCAATGGGCTTCATCAGCATAAGGCTGGTTCAGAGGCCCAAGGGAAAGTTAATCCTCAAAATAAATAAGTTAGATGAGGTTAAGTTTTTTAAGTAAATAATAGTAATACTTGTGGTACTAGGGGGAAAAAAGGATTATAATGAGTGATAGGCGATTACCACATGTAAGGATGGAAGATGTTCTAGACTATTAGAAGCGATGGCACAATCTAGGTTCAGAGTTGGAGTAGATTAAGATTTATCATTGAAGGCTAGATTGAGATCAACAATGGTAACCCAATTAAGTGGTTTCCTCTATCTTCTCTAAGGGGTCAACGGACAGCAAGGAATAATAGGTAACATAAGATTATAAATGGATCAAATAGGAGAGTTGAAATATTGAATAAAACCTTGTACTTAATATCATGCTGAAAGTATTTTGGTTAGGGCATTCTTCCCTATCTTGTTAATCATTGAAGTAATAAAGGGGCGATTTATCCAAAACTCACTAATTTACAAACTCAGCGTTATTTATGGGAAATCTCTCAGTGCTTTAAAATATGTTACTGTTTGTGATTCTGGGCTTTAGGCCTGATAACATTGATAGATAGATTGTCATAATAATTTTGGGGCCTTAATCCTGATAACGCATCAATTAGCTAATATAATATGATGTTGATAGCAGTAATAATTAAGTTGGCATCAAATAAAGTAATAGAAGATAACCCTAAAGCTGAGGCTTCACAAAAACTAGTGCAAATCCTGACGATGTCAATATTATTATTAGTGACATTGGTTTATATTTACTATTCAATATTTAATCAAATTTATTGCCTAATATTATTATAATTTATTTACTGTTGTTTTATTAGACCTAATTCCCAAAATCACTAATACTTATACATTTTAAAGCACTAATCAATTTCCCATAATAACGCCGAGTTTAATACCTAACAAACTCCGGATAAATTTCTCTGTTAGTGCTCCTCTAGATGATGAGATAGGGAAGAATGATCAATCCAAGATACTATTCTTCCAGATATTAGGCCTAGGGATATATTCAGTGTTTAACCCCTATACTCACCTCATTTACCACCTCATGCCACATATTATGCCTTATCACTCTTTGTCTTCCTAATAACAGATAATGGAAACCAATTAATTGCTTTACCATTATTTTATCTCAGTCCAGCTTTCAACAAGGAATTCTAATCTCCTCCAACTTTGAACTTGGACTGTGCTATTGCCTCCTGCATTATTGAATCTCCTTCCACCCTCTCACATGGGATTTAACTATATTTCATCACATTCCTAATTTTCCCCTTGGTATTTTATTTAGCATAATATTCTTCTTAATTTTTTACCGCACATATTTTTATGTTTAAAGTCCAATTCTCTAGTACTGAAATATATCCAGCCCTGAGAATTACTAGGAACCTCTGAATCTCTAGAGAAGGTTAGGTTCCACCCAAGTTTTCCTTCCTGGAACCTCCATGTAGCCAATTATTTATTCTCATCTTGTTGCCAAGAAGCACAAAGCTGAGGAATATCCCCCTTTATAACCTTAAACAGGCATTTATGCAAATCCGCCCTAAATGGAAGGAGACTGATATCAAGTTTTATGAGCATTTTTTATGAAGTGCATGCCCTTACACCCTGTAACTGAGTTAATTCAGATGATGCTATCTCTTTCATCCTCTCTGCATTCCAACACAGTACAACCCTCATACTAAATTTATAAAAATGAAAAAAAACTGTTTAAATCAATCCTTAATATCAAGGAATCTATTATGGATTTTCCTGAACCTGAGGTGCGCCAAGGCTCTAACAAGGGGAATTGGCCACAGGTTTCATGCAGTTGGGTAATTCCAAAGAGCTAAATTCCAATGCACCCCATGATATTACTGTGAAATCTTTGGTCATCTGGAGGAATCTTGGAAGAAAAAGTCCAGGAGGTAGGAATAGTGGGGTCAGCTTAGGGCGTGTGGCACCCTCTGCTAATGACCCTGCACCTTATCTCATGCCGATATCTGTTACCCAATCTAAATGTTATGTCTTTCCTACCTCTGTTGAAGTGGATGTCCCAAAATCATTACCTTTAAATAGAGATTTTTAAATCCTTCTTGCCCTTCCCCTTTCAGGTCACTTTTTCCAAAAATTCTATTTATGCAATCCCTAATTTTGGCACTGAGAGTAACCATGTTGAAGAAGTTGTCCATAAGGTAAAAATTTTGCTCATATTTAATGCTGGATCACCAATTAATGGCATTTCCTCCTGGTTGGTGAAATGAATAAAAGTTGCACCAGATAAAAACACTTTAGATTATGAGATGTTGGGGCCTCAGCGGACCCAACCCTTGGGTGCTTACTTCTACCTGCTTCTCTTTTTGGAACACTGGTTGTGTCAGCCCTGGCGGTTGTGCTAGAGAATGATAGTTAAGATTGCCTCATAGACACACAATTATGTATTGAATTAGATACTAAACTCATGTATAATGATCTGTGTTTTTATATTTTAAAATATCACATTTCCCTATTTGTTAAAGACGCCCTAAAGATAAAAAAATAATAAAACTTAGAAGTTGTTTATTATAACATTTGATATTCATTGATTAGCTAAAGTACTGAGTAGTTGAGCCAAAAACCAAACTGCCTCCTTACAGTGTGGATACTCAATAAGGGATGTCTATATATGGCAACAAATACATAGTTATACCCCCAAAATCTCAAAAAATGATGGACACGGGAGATCCAAGTTACCATTCTGCCAAACCATTTGTTAGAAATTCATGGAGATTTTAACCCTTTAGTTTGCAAACCACAAACTTTCCCTGGGTGCTAGATCCTTGCTATAAGGTCTCCTAACTTTTTTGATAGCTAATTTTACTGATTGCCTTGTGCAAATATCTTAAAATCAACCTGTTGCATACATCTAAACTCTACCCACCTATTGATTTGAATCTGTTCATGGGTGCAGAGATTTACATGATTAGGGATTAATTAAGATACCATCATCATCTACATAGACGTAAAGATAAGTGATAATATCACAACTGAGCAGCAGTGTCAGGTGGATGCCTTAATTAGAATTATGCTGACAAATTTTATAAAGTTTATACAACTTTGGATAATGAAAAGTTTACAGCAAAGAGTTTTCACAGGCGACTCTCCTCAAATCTGTTCCCAGTCCTATCAGAAAACTAAAGTTGAAAAAGCCCAGGTGACAAAGAAATTAAAGTAAAACCTGGAGGCTGTATTACTGAAGCCCTCACAAAGACCTTAGGCCTCGTCCTTGTTGCTTATATGGAAGAAGGATGGGGGACATTAAGTTAAAATAAATATCACAAGTTAAATTCTTTATGCAAAAGGACAGTTATCTGCTACCATATATTAGTAATCCTTATGACTCTTGTACAGTTCTCAATTTTTCTCTGCAATAGATTTTGCCAATGAATATTGCCAGATTGAGAATATGCCAGAGTATTCAAAGAAACTGTTTCCTTGTAACAAGTGAGTGGTTTTTCAAGCCCACAAAAAATTCCCCGAGGGCTATGCAACGCCACAGCCACTTTAAATGGGTGATAGATGTTAATGTAGTTGACGTTAAGATGACATGTGTGTTAGTTTACCTTATTAATTTGACTGTATTTTCAAGAACCTTTGAACAACACCTTGATCACTTGAAGGAAGTGTTTGAACATCTCCACTCTGTGTCACTGAAGCTAAATCCAGCTAAATGTAGGTCCTTCCAGATGGTTATGGAATTTCTCAGTCATAAAGTTACCTGGGAAGGGATCTCCCCATTACCAGATAAAGTGGTTGCAATTGAAAGTATAACTCAGCTGTCCAGCTTATGCAACATTCAGGTGTTCCTAGGGATGGTCATCTTTTTCCAACAGTTCATCCCCACACTTTTCTGAGCTTGCCAAACTGATGACATATCTGTTCAACAAGGAAGTTCCATTCCAATGGGAAGAGTCTCAACAACAGGCTTTATATTTCTTATGAAAAGCTCTCATCACTGCCCCTGTATTAATCCATCCTAATTTTGAAAACCATTTATCATGTTTACTGAGCTAGTGACGTGGCTGTTAGGTCATTTTAACACTACTCAATGTAAATCATGCTGATCATCATATAGCATACTTTAGTAAAACACTGGCTCATGCAGAGAAGAATTACAGCATCATCAAGTATTAATGCTTATCTGTACTGCTTGCCATTAAGCATTTTCACCTTTTCTAGATGGAATCATTTTAAAGTTGCTACAGATTATGCCTCTTTACAATGGCTGCAACAAATGAAGGACCCAAATAGACAACTGGCCCACAGTGCACTCAAACTTAAAATTATTTAAATTTTTATTCAAGGTGGGCTGACTTGGGGACAATACCGCACCAATTAGGGAAGTGAAGAAAATAGGAAAGGAGGATAAAACTGGAAAACCTCCATGCGCGGCATATGATAGGCCAGGAACTCCATGGACCACCTTTGCTATTCGCTATCTCAGTTTGGGGCATTGGCGCGCAAAACCAACAGTCAAAATTGTCCCCTCCCAAAATCTATTACTGGGATCAAACTCGGGAGGCAGTGGTAGAGGGTCCATACTCTACCACTGGGGTATCCTCCCTTCTAATTTCATTATTATTGATTGATTAGAAATACTTGAATGAGAAGCTCTAAAAATATCATTATTTATAGTCTATAGTTTCATCATATGTACACTATCCTTTTTTCTTTTCTTATTAAAAATGGAATTATAATACCATCAATATAGGAGTTTAACCAAATAAATTTTGTTTAAATGATTAGAAATTGCCAACCTTATATAAGGTTTAGTTTCATATACAATGTTTACATATTGCTAAAAAATAGCTTAATACCTAACAGTAAATCCTTTTGCTAATATAACTCTACAGACATAATATAAGTAGAGAAACTAAAAAGTAGTTTAGTATAACATAATTTAATATTGTTTATATTGATTAAACTAATTTGCTTATTCATTAAGTTTTTTATGAAATAATGATTTTATGTATTATAATAGAAAAAAATCACACCAACTTTTCTTTCTCGTTGCAATCACTATTGCAACCTATTCAATTCAAGACTGAATCTAGTTTGATAATCTCACAGAGGAGATTAGTCTGCGCCCATGTCAGGGAGCAGTTGGGCAAGCAAGGTAAGAGGAGCAGGTGGAAGGCCCGCGGCCTCCAACGTTTGAAAATGCCCCAGAGAATCCAGCAGAATTGACAAAAAAACTAAGAAACTGGCGGTCACTATTTCCCCAGAGATACTCACATGGCAAGCACGAAGCAACCAGTACATCAACACGCCACACTCCCAGCCACTTTCATCGGTGAATTTGGAGTCCACATGTTTCTGGACATCCAAAAAACGGCCTTATGGGAAAAATTTTGTGAAGATGTACACACAATTTTCCTGACTGTGGTGTACGTTGCACCTCACTCCATGTCACATGGTTGGCTGGACCTAGGTTTTGAAAGCAAAATAGCAGCAGATGAGGCTGCAGCGGTGCGCATAGTGGTCAACCTCCCCAAAGGGCAACAGGTCATTAAAACTAAACGCACCAGATGGACAAATTTGAACCAAATTTTCCTCATGTTTGACTTCTTGCCTACTACAGTAAAATGTGACAATTTGGAACAACACCTGAAGGATGGTCTCGCCATATACAGTGAAATACAATTTTTCGAAATGCAATGCTTCATGCTGATGCCACACCTGTGCACCGGCAAAGCCATTGCAGTGCTGACCCCAACTGAGGAGATCGCGAAGGACCTATCCCAGATTCCGCACTCCACTTTTATTGATATCACAGGGCATACCACCCACCCATTCCAGGTGACCATGGACAGCGCGCCCACCATTTGCACCCACTGCGACGCGTTTGGCCATAAGGCACACACATGCCCCATCAAGGAGGGCATCACATTCCAAGAGCACCCCTCAGCGGCCATGGCCAGCGGAGAGGTGCACTACAAACCAACCACAAGCACCAAGGAGGCCTTCCCGTGGGGAGCACAAGGCTGCTACCTACTGGTAAAGCCTATCTCCCCACAAGAGCGGAAGAAGGCCAAGCAGGCCCATAGGGCCACGGCCAAAGAAGCGGCCAAAGCCACCACCGCTATCCCACATTCACAACGCCAGGAGGACATGGAGACCTTTGCAGTAGAAGCAACTTGGGAATCCATCAACCAATCAGATTGGGAAGCCCATGCTGAGTGGGCCACTCAATCTGAGGATCCAATGGGAGATTTGATCTCACCCAATCGTTGCACCCAAGCTCCAGTTGAAACTGACTTGAGACCCATCCCAACTAAAAAAAAAATTTCAACCCGCTCAACGGTGCACCAAACTCACCCGCACCACAAAAAATTCATCCGACGTCGGGAAAACAAAAAGCAAAGGCTAAAGCAAATGCAACTCTTTCCACAAAAATCAACAAAAACTCCAATAGTGTTGCTGCTAACACCTGCGCTGCTGTGAAGGCCCACGGGGAGCTAGAAGAGGATGGTGGGCCTGGGTGCCCACCCCCTTGCACCTAAGGTGCAATGGGGGAAACCTTCACCATAGGGACGTTGAATATTGCCAGACTCAAGGCCTCCCTGTCCTGGGCTAGGAAACTGAGTTTTTACAACACAATTTACCCATGGATATCCTGGCCATCCAGGAGTCCCACTGTCCACAAGGTTCCGGAAGCTTGGAAAACAATGCTCCTCCCATCCCTATCCTTTTGGTCAATGCACTGTGGGGTGCTAATTCAGAAAAATAATTTTTCAAATTTTTATCCTCAGAAACATTCCTAAATGACCAAGTGCTTGTTGTCACCTTCTCATGGGCTGATGTAGAACACACAATCGTCAACATCTATGCCCCAAACGGTGCACGCGAGCGTCAGGAATTTTCTCATTGGTCAAATCCCTCCTGCTACCCCCAGACTCCTTCATAGTTGGCGACATAGACTGCTGGCTAAACACACCAATGGACCAGTGGCCTTCCTCACCCCACGCCCCCCAGGGTCACATAGAACTATGCGTTATAAAGGCCACCTTGGGTTAGTGGATGCGCTGCTGCAGCTTACCCCGCTGCTCAAAAACATGACATGGCCCCACGTCCACAATGGCCAAATAAGGTCCATGACCCACATCAACATTATTCTAACACCAGCGAAATTCCAACCCCACATCTCCCACTTCAAGACAACAAAATTGGAATTCTCTGACCATTGACTGGTCTCACTAACCTACCACCTACCTGTCACAGCTGCTAAGGCCCCACATTGGTACAAAATCCGCCCCCCGAGCTCGGGTCACCAGGATTTTCCACGTGGGTAGAAGAGGCAACTATTGCAAAAAGTTTGTTGCACCGTTTTGCGCAGACCCCATTTCCACATGGGCAACTTTCAAAAATGACACCATCCGCCACTCTCGCCATCTCTCCTCCAGATGCTCATGAGCCACATCAGTGGTTATCTTGCGCGCTCTGGCATAATTGGCACACTTGGAGTCCAACATCCCAGTTACAGGATACAGCTCTGCATGGGGACGGAAGTGGGCAGAGGCAGCTGCCCACCTCAACGCACTCAAAAGACAACACAAACATTGGGTTTGTGTTCAGTACAGGGCCACACACATCACAAAAGGCAACAAGTGCACCGCACATTTCTTTAAAAAAATTTTGCACCACACCAGAGCGTGGCCTGCACACAGGTGCAAAGATTGGATAATTCCATTGCAGACACACCAGCTGAAGTGACAATCAAAATGCAACAGTATTACTCTGAGCTGCACCACTCTGACCCAATTCAACCAGCTGAAGTGGCAGAATTTCTTGACTGAGCCCACATCTGCTCCATTTTCTGATACCCGGAAATAATGAATTTAATCACTCCAAACAAATTATGGACGGCCATTCGCGATGCACCAACCCAAAAATGCCCAGGCCCAGATAGCATTCCATATGAGTTCTACAAAAAATATTTCAAATATATATCCCCATTGCTGCTCGCCTCACTTAACCAAAGCCTGATGGAAATGCGCCTCCTACCAGGAGGGCATGAGGCCTTCACTGTCACACTCTACAAGAAAGGGGATAAGCTTGACTTAGCCAACTGGCGCCCCATTTCTCTAACAAACACAGACACCAAAATTTTAACAAAAATCATGGCTAACCGTTTAGGGACTGTAGCATCTGCCACCATCTCCCCAGAATAATTCCGTTTCATCCCCAGAAGGTCAATTTGGGATAACGTGCACTCTGTGGCTAATGTATGTCAGTCCACAGCCTCTGGGACACTTGTATTCTTGGACCAACAAAAGGCCTATGATAGAGTAAACTGGGAATACCTCAGGGCCTGCCTCCATCAATTCCTCTTACCCCTCACTTCATCAACTGGGTAATGCTGCTCACAGATCTGCAACAATGGTGGTGCATGGCCCTGGCTTCCTAATGAAAGTAGTCCGCCCTCAAAAAGGCTTACGACAAGGGGACCCCCTCAGCCCAATCTTATACAACTTCGGCCTTGACCCACTACTGCGAAATGTGAATGCCCAACTCACTGGGGTCCATGTGCCAGGCCAAGCCCCAGTCAAGATAATGGCGTTTGCAGATGATTGTGTGGTGGGGGTATCTAATAATCAAGATGCACGCACACTTGAAGCTCTCATCCAGGAGTATTCCCGGGTAAGCAACGTGGCACTGAATGCTTCCAATAACTGAAATCATCCTCCTTGGTCAGTTTCAGAACTGCTGGACCCCAGCAATTAGTTCCCAACCCAGCCCATCTGCTCGCTCACACACCTCGCCCTACTAATTCAAAACACACTGCCCCACTGGTGCTCCCCTTCGTGCTACGTCCTACCATAGGACCAGTATGCCATCTGGGCGTGTGGCTGGAGGCAGGCGGATACGCGTCAGCAGTAATGGAGTGCCATATTCTGGATAATGTGATGAAGTGAATCGCCTCTATCAGAGCCCACCCTACTTCCCTTACTGGCAGGATTGTTTTAGCCAACTCCATGCTCCTCTCCAAAGTCTGGTTTGGAGCCCACGCCATCCTTCTCCCCAAGCTTCTACAAATCCTTGTACGCCTTGCTGAAAGGATGGCTTTGGTCAGGCCGCCTTCCACCAGTGCGGCTAGAGGTCATGTTTGGCCCCCAACATCATGGTGGCATGGGCCTGCTTGACTTCAAAGCCCATGCCGCCAAGATCCTGGGTACCTGGATTGCAGCCGTCACCACCCCTACACTCCCCTCCCAACACTGGTCCCGCGCAGCCTGGTCCAACTTCTCCCACGCCTTGGGCCTCAACAATCCATCAAACCCCCACTCCCTGATGAAATACCTCACTTCACATACATCAGCCACAGGTCCTCACGGGACTAAAACCCACTACAAATGAATCCTCCTCTCCATGTGGAGCGCTGAGTGGAGAATTCTTATTAGTGGACATAGAACCCAAAGAGGCCGCCCCTCTCCTCAGTTCACACAAGAGGTACAGGGGCTACCCATCCATGATGGCATGATCCCCATTCGACCCCATGTCCTATCCAGGGTGGACTACCTGGACATGATGGACATCCCTTACTTCACTGAGACCCAAAAAAATATCTGAAATATGTACACCATCCTCTGTTGCAACCTCAAGTCCGCTCCCATGTGTGGCGCTGCCTGAGGTGGGTGTATTTGTACAGCTGAGCGCTCTAACGCTTTACACTCATCCTGTGTCGTGTGTGGCCAGTATGGAACGCTGTTTCACCGCCTGGAGAAGTGCCCTACCTCTAAAGTGATATGGCGCGAAGTTCAACGTCTTCTGGGCCAGGATCAAACGCATCCTTTCAGTCTGTCAAGAGATATGTTCACTCTATCAATGGCCTCCCCCTTCTGCCCTCCCTTCATGCTTTGGTGGTTGCAATCGCCATGTGGACCATCCACACGATTGTCTTAGATGCCATTGCAGGCTTTACCCCCACCCTCCCAGAAGCGGTCCACAGATTCCAGTCCCATTTGGTGGACCACTTTCAAGTGTGGATGTTTGGATACCTCCACCGCGTCACCGACAGCTGGTCTCTTTCTGGTTCCCAGTCTGGTTCGTCAAATCAGACCCCTTCCTCCACACGTGCTCAATTGTGGCTATGGCCCCTTCACACGTTTCCTCCCCCTCCCCATAAGTGGCATTCCTGCTGGCAACAAGAGATAGCATCGCTTCTCTGGGGTGCCTCCTCTGGTACTAAGTTTTGTCTCTTCTGAGTCATATTTGGAAGTGTCCATCCCATGGTCGCCTTCCCCACAATAAATTTAAAAATTTAAAAATTTAAAAATAATAGAAAAAAATAAATCATTGTAATTTTATGTTATAAGTGTATGCAATTAGTTCTTGACATTATAAATATTTTATACACATTTTACTATTGCTTAACATTTTCTTCATAAGGGGTGGAAGGTGAGTTGGTAGGGCATATGGCTACCAACCTGAAGGTTGTGGGTTTGATTCCCGCCCTTTGCACATTGATTGGGGTGCCAGCTGAAGGAAGCTATTGGTGGTTAGTAGGTCTAATAACATGAAAACCTTGCCCATGATGTAACCAGAAAAATCCAAGTCCCAATCTGGAGGTGGAAAAACTTTCTATGATGGAGTTGACCCTGCTCAGGTTTCATGTCAATACTTTTTTCTCTATTTCAGTAATGTAAGTCCCCTGATCAGCTTGGTGCAAATAAAAACATTTTCTTCATACTTTTATTATCATAGTATTTTGTAATTATTTTAAGATATTCCTTATTTTATATTTTTATATTTTATATTTTTATATTTTATATTTTTATATTTTATATTTTATATTAAAATGTGGCATATTTATTCTTTGAATTTATATTATTGACATTATTATGTTTTTATTTTGAAATAATATTTTTACTGAATAATTTCTTTGTCATAGTAATAAAATCACCTGAATATAAGATAAATCACATGTTATAAGAAAAGTAATATATTATAAGAAAAATGCAATTATAATATAATACATAGATAAATTATTTTTATTTTTATTTTTATTTAATTTTAGGTGGGCTGACCTGAGCACAATACCACACCAATGAAGGATGAAAGGGATTTAAATTAGTGGGAAAGGAGGATAAAACCAGGAAAACCTCCATGCACAGCATTTGATGGGCCAGAAACTCCATGTACCGCCTTGCTATTTGCTATCTCAGTTTGGGGCATTGGTGCGCAATGCCAACACAGTCATAATCATCCCCTACCCAAAGTTCATCTACTGGGATTGAACTTAAGGCAGTAGTAGAGAACACAGATAAATTATAACCAAAAATACATAAATGTAAAATAAATGTATAAGATACATAATATTATAACATAAAATTTACATTTCATATATAACTTACAAATTATATGTAATTTATAATACTAATTTACAATTAAATTATTTGACATATTTTTAAATTTAAAGCAAAAAAACATTATACCTAAAATGTCTAAAAAAACTTCTTAATAAAATTTGAAAATTTGAAAATCAGTTAGAAGAGAGTGAAGATGAAGATATAGAGATGAATACAGATGAAGTAGAAGACAAGAAGTTGGTATAGTTTTGGGTTCTCTGTCTCCCAAAAATTACATGCAATGACTAATTTACTATTTAATCATTTAATGAGTTGTTTATTATATTGTCTGATGGTATAACTAGATAAAGGAGAAACAGAGGCTGCAAGCAGAGATTATCTGATGAAGACCTGCTTCTTCTTTTCTTATGTTATCTTAAGACATATCATAGTGGAATTCAATATACAGGTTCTTTTAAAATTTCTTCTGATGCAATACACAGACTTATCAACAAGATGATAGAGTCTTTCCATTTAGCTTTGAAAAGTAAATTTATATTCTCTTTAACCTTGGAAAGTACTATACCTTCCAATGCATTTCCAGTCATATGATGATAGTTGACTGTTTAGTACAAGAGGTGTCTAGGTCTTCAGAGCATTTTAGAGATTCTAATATTTTTGAAAGAAGCATAGAAAGTACTTCCCTAAGAGGTAATATGCGCATATTCACTCTGAGTAAATCATCTATATAGATGATACATTCCCTATATCTAAGCATGTTTTAGCATCTTTTTAAAGAGTCTAGATTATTATTGTTAAAATCTGAGGATCATTCGCTTGATAAATTGAATCCTGCACGTATATTTGGGAAGAAGTCCAGCCAAAAGATCATCAATTTTGCAAGTGACTTACCATTTTTATGACCGTTCAGAAGCTCATTAGGCTTTTCTAAAATGATATGACTCTTTTAGTCAATTTTGGGTTTGTATTTTCTCTTTGAATTAGTAAACTTCTACAAAGGCAGGCAACAATACAAACTGGAGATTTCTACATTAACAGCTTGCTGACACTCTCAATAAGAACCACCTCTGTTAAAAACCAGATAAAGAGATTTAATAATATATCTTTATAAGATGATAAAATTTGATGATTATCCATTAGTCCAGGCGCTGGTATTTATACCTCTAGGGCATCTTCTGGCCACATTTGAGCACACAATTCGGACAGATTGTTTTCCACCTCAGTTCAGCCCTTTGAACTGATATGACTATGAACTATTGTCAGGCTAATGGTGGTAGGATACCCTCATACTTGGGAGGATTTCAGGTACAAAAATTGCAATAAGAATGTGTAAAATTGTCCTAGGATCCTCTTAATTTGAGTTTCATCATACTGCTGATAATTACACCTTCTATGAAATTTTGGCATCGCTTAAAGTAAATGACACAGCCCTAATCAGGACGTCAGCAGGCCTCTCTCAATAGCACTAGGTACTCCCATCTGGGCTTTACATGTTCAAGTGCTATCATGCTGATTACAAGGATCAACATATATATTTTTCCCTAGGGCAGGAAATTGATTATATTTTTTAAATCTATTTGTCCATGGGATTTTAAGACGTTATCTTTGTCTATCCCCAAAAAAATTTTATGGTGAATATTTCATAAGTTCTCAATTAGTTGGGACCAATTGCCAAGTTTTGTTGCATATATAATCATCCTAAATTATGTGAGATATTTGGCCTGAATTTAAAAGTAGATAGTTGAATTAAGTGCCATTGAGATATTCAGCCCAAACTGTAAATGGATAATTGATTAGTTTGGCATTAAGATATTCAGCCCAAAGTATAAAGTGGATAATTGAATTAAGTTGGCGTTAAGATATTTGGCCCAAACTGTAAAGTGTTTGGTTGAATTAAGTGGTATTAAGATATTCAGCCCAAACTGTAAAGTGGATAAATAAATAAGGTTGACTTTGATATTTTTAGCATGAGCCATATAAATGTAATTGGCTTTAGTTTAGAATTAGAGTAATTGGACCAAGTTTTCAAAGAATCATTGGCCTGATTTGTTGGTTGTTGAAGGGTTTATTTTTGGGTCAACCACCAGAATCTGACAGTTATAAAAGGTTTAAAGAAAGAAGTTAATGAGGATAATTGGGCTATTATACTAGACAAGGGGTACAAAATATATCAAAAATTATATTAGGTCTATAAATCTTAAAAAATCAAAAACTTGAATTATGAGGATGTTAAGTTTAATAAGAAGGTTGGCTTGATGAGAATCATTTGTGAAAATTTTTATAGTAGATTGAAAGTATTATAGGGTGCTGCAAGATATAAGGTATGAGGATCAATAATATATTACAAAAAACTTAATTATATCTGTGTTTCTTTAACTAATTATCATAGTAGTCTAAATCCTTTAAGAAAGCCAATGTGTTTAAATATATTTATAAATTATTAAATTTTATTTGGGGAAGGTTGACCAGGGGATGGACACTTCCAATAAGACACTAAACAACAAAATGAACTTCAGCGAGAGGAGGGCACCCCAGAGAAGTAAACGCCATCTCCTGTTGCCAGCGGGAATACCAAGAGAAGGAAGGGGGTAATGTGTGTAGGGGCTTGTGCCACTATCAAGCACATATGTAGGAAGGGGTCTGAAATGATGAACCAAACTGGGAACCAGGATGAGACCATCTGGTGGCGATGGGGTGGGAGGTACTCAAACATCCACGCTTGAAAGTGGTCCACAAGATGCGACTGGAATTGGCGTAGAGCTTCCTGGAGGGTGGGGGAGGAGCCTGAGATAGCATCCAAAACAATAGTATGGATCATCCACATAGCAATTGCAACTACTAAGGCATAATGGAAGGTGGCAGAGGGGAAACCATGGACAAAGCAAATATGTCCTGAGACAGGCTGAAGGGCTGTGCCTGATCCTGGCGAAATAGATGCTGTACTTCACGTCATATTGCTTTTGAGGGAGGGCACTCTTCCAGGCGGTGAACCAACGTTCCATACTGGCCATACATGATGCAAGATGAGTGCAAAGCGTTAGAGTGCTCAGCAGTATGGTATACCTGTCTCAAGCAGCGCCACACATGGGAACAAATATGCAGCTGCAGAAGAGGGTGGTGGGCGTACTTCCATATGGCTTTCTGGGTATCTAGGGATTAGGGGATGTCCACCATGTCCAGGTAGTCCACCCTGGCTATGGTAGGGGACCTCATAGGTATCACTCCGTTCAGAATGGGTAGTCCTTGTAGTTCCTGGGTGAACTGAGGAGTAGGGCGCTCCCTCTGGGCAGTGTGCCCACAGATGCGAATTCTCCACTCAGCACTCCGCATGGAGAGGAGGGTCCTTTTGAAGTGGGGTGACGCCCCATGAAGGCCCGCAGCAGAAGGATGTGAGGAGAGTTATTTTAACAGATAGTGGGGGTGGGTAGGATTGCTGAGGCCCAGGGCGCGGGAGAAGTTGGAGCGGGCCACGCAGAACCAGTGCTGGGATGAGATTGTAGAGTTGGTGACAGCAGTGATCCAGTTGCCAAGGATTTTGGCAGCATGGGCCTCAAAGTTGAGCAGGCCCATACCACCACTATGGCGAGAGCCAAATATTACATCTAGGTGCACTGGCGGTGGGTGGCCTAGCCAAAGCCACCCTTGCAGAAGGGTGTATAATGACTTGAAGAAGCAAGGGGAAAAAGCGATGGCGTGGGCCTCAAACCTAACTTTAGAAAGGAGCAGAGTTGGCAAGCACTACCCTGCCTGTAAGGGAGGTCTGGCAGGCTTTGAGGGAAGCTATGCATTTCGTAATGTTGTTTAGGATATGGTTTTCCATCACCATTGAGGCGTAACCTCCCACCTCCAGCCACATCCCCAAATGGCGGACAGGGCCAATGGTGGGGCTTAGCGCAAAGGGGAGCACAAGCGGGGCAGTGTGGGGTGGGCAGGGCAAGCAATCACGTGAGCAAGTTGATAAGGCAGGAAGAAAATGGGGCGCTGGGGCCCAGTGGGCTTGATACCGACCAAGGAGAACAATTACGGTTTTGAAGGCGTTAAATGTAGCATTACTTACCCTGGAGTAAACCTGGATAGTAGCTTCAAGCGCTTGTTCATCATGATTGTTAGACACCCCAACCACACAATTATCCGAAAATGCCAACATCTTGACTGGTGCTTGGCCTTGCACATGGACACCAGTAAGGTGGGCATTCACATTTTGAAGAAGTGGGTCAAGGATGAAGGTATACAAGAGTGAGCTAAGAGGGTCCCCTTGGCGTAGGTCCCTTTGAGGGAGGACTACATCCGTGAGGAAGCCAGGGCCATGCACAGCCATTGTGGCAGATTCTGTGAGCAACATCACCCAATTAATGAAACGAAAGGGGAGGTGGAACTTGTGAAGGCAGGCTTTGAGGTAATCCCAGTTGACTCTATCATAATCCTTCTGCTGGTCTAAAAAAACAAGTGCTCCAGAAGCCGTGGATTGACAGACATTGGCTACGGTGTGTATGTTGTCCCAAATTGACATTTTAGGAATGAAACCAAGTTATTCATGGGAAATGAGAGCAGAGGCAACTACCCCTAGTCGGTTTGCCATGATTTTAGTAAAAAAATTGTGTCTGTGTTAGTGAGTGAAATGGGGTGCTAGTTGGCCAAGTCCAGCTTATCCCCTTTCTTGTACAATATTATTGTGAAGGCCTCTTGCCCTCCAGGAAGGAGGCGCGTTTCCATAAGGCATTGGTTCATAGAGGCAAGTAGCAAGGAGAAAAAATCATTGAAATACTTCTTATAGAACTCATAAGGGATGCCGTCTGGGCCTGGGCATTTTCTATATGGTGTACTGCAAACGGCGGACCAGAGTTCATCCCAAGTAATCAAGTTCATCAGCTCCAGAAAATGGGAAACGGTGCAGATATATGTGTTTTCAAGAAAATTTTTTAACTCTGGCCAGCGGAACTGGGTCAGATTGATATAATTTGAAGTAATAATTGTGGATTTCAATTGCCACTTCAGCTGGCATATCTGTGACAGAGTGGTCTGTCCTTTGCACCTGTGTGCAGGCCAAGCTCTGGCGTGGTGCAAAGAATTTTTGAAAAAGTAAGTGAAATATGTATCACCTGCTGTTATATGCTTTGCTTTATAATGAACACAAACCCAATGCTTGTGTTGTCTTACCAGTGCGTTGAGGCAAGTGGACACTTCCACCCACTTGCAACTCCAAGCTGGGTTGTAGCCTGCAGTGGGGACGTTAGACTCTAGGTGGTCCACTTCTGCCAGTGTGCACAAAATTACTGCCAAGGCAGCCTGCGAGCGATGTGAGGAAAGGTGGCAAGCCTGGCGGATTGTGTTCTCTTTAAAGGTTGACCAGGTGGAGATTTGGTCTGCACATAATGGTGTGGTAAACTTTGAAGCCAAGGTCATGGTTTCCACCCATGAGGAAAACCTTGGCGATGCAATCTCGGTGGGGCAGAGTTTGCACCACTTTGGCGCCTGGGCTGCTGTATTGGACAAATGGAAGGAAATTGATACCATTCTGTGGTTGGATAAATCAATTTTTATCATGGTAAAGTGGGGAATTGGGGATTAAAATTTCAATAGCGCAAGAATAAGGTCAATGCGGGTCATGAACCTTAGCTGGCCATTGTGCACATGGGGGCAATACATGTTAGTGAGTAGCAATGCATGACTTGGAAGTTTATTGAACAACCCTAGGGTGGCTTTTAGAACGTGAAGTTCAACGTGCCCCTTTGGGGGTGTAGGCAACAAGGGCCAGCGGTCAGTGGTTGGGTTTGTCCAGCAGTTCAAGTCACCATAAACAAACAGGTTGGGGGTAGCAGAAGGGAATTGACAGCTTAGAAGAATTCCCAATGATCTCATTCACAGGTTGGGGCGTAAATGTTATTGATGGTGTGCACTTCATCATCCCATGAAAAGGTGACTACAGGGACGCAGCTGTCAAGGTATGATGTTGATGAAATAAATTTAAAACTATGCTTCACTCAAACAAGCACCCCACAGTGCATAGACCAAAAGGAAAGGGAAGGAGCATGGTTGCCCATGCTTTCTCTGCACCATGCGGACAGTGGGTTTCCTGATTGGCCAGGATGTCCATATGTAAAAAATTTTTAAAAAACTCAGTTTCCTAGCCTAGGATGGTGAGGCCTTGAGTCCAACAATGTTCAACATCCCTAAAGTAAAGGCTCCCCCCATCGCACCTTAGGTGCAAGGGGAAGGGCACCTATGCCCTTCAGCCTTCTCATTCTCAGCACGTTGCTGTTTGGCAGTGTGGGTATTCTGTGCTATAGAGTATGGTTCAGTATGGGAAGCTTTAGCTGTGGGGTTCGCGTTGGCTTTTGCCTTCTGCTTTTTCCCCACTGTGAGATGAGTTTTTGGCGTTGTGTGCACTTGCGGTGCACCATCACATGAAGGTGAAAAATTGGCAGGAATATTGTTGAGTGACTCAGTTCCAATCAATGCTTTGTAGCATTAGTCAGGTGAAACTGACTCATTCATCAGGTCTTCAGCTTGGGTGGCCCAATCTGATTGGTGGAAGGATTCATGAGCCACTTCCACCACAAATGTCTTGATGTCCTCCTGGAGCTGGGCTGGTGGGATTGCAGATGTGGTCTTGGCTGCCGCCTTGTGGGCCTGCTTGGCCTTCTTACGCTCCTGTGGGGACACAGGTTTTACTTGAATGTAGCACCCTGGCACTCCCCACGGGAAGGCTGCGTCAGTGTCTACTGATGGTTCATAGTGGGCGTCTGCACCACACATTGCTTCCAGGATTATTTTGGTTTGGGTAATGCCCTCCTTGGCAGGGCAGGTATGGGCCTTGTGGCCAAAAGCATGACACAAAGTGCAGATAGGAGGCGTGCTATCCATGGTGACCCTGAATAGGTGGGAGTCTTGCCCATTGATTTCTACAAAAGGGTATGAGGGATTTGGGTCAAATCTTCCACTATCCTCGAGGATGGGGTGAGAACAGTAATCACTTTGCCTGTGCAAAGGTCTGGCATGAGCATAAAGCACTGCATCTTGAAGTATTGGAGTTCCCCATATTTGGTGAGCCCAGCCTTCAGGTGGTGCTTCATCACAATGCGCTTAACTGTAGTAGTTAGGAAGTCAAAAGTTATGAAAATTTGGTTTGATTTAGTCCAGTGGTTGCACTTCATTTTGACTACCCATTGACCATATGGGAGGTCCACTACTACTCTCACCTTTGCGGCTTAGTCCATCACATCTTTTTTGAAACCAAGATCCAGCCAACTGTGAGGCATGGAGTGTGGTACAACATACACCATGTTTGGAAAATGTGTGTGTATATCTCCACAAAACTTCTCTCAAGGCGCCATTTGTTGAATATCCAGGAAAACCTGCACCCCGTGTTCTACCAATGATAGTGGTTGGGAGTGTAGCATATTGATGAACTGGTTGCAGCACGCTTGCCAGGCCAAAATTTCCAGGGAAATGGTAACCGCTGGTTTTTTGCTATTAATTCTATCTATTCCACCAAATTTACAGGGGCGTTTACAAAACTTGGTTGATGTGGGGCCTACACCTGTGCCCTTAACTTTACTTGCCCAACTGCTCCCTGACATTGGGTGCAAACTAATCTCCTCAATGGGATTATCAAACTTGCCTAGACTTGAATTGAATTTGTTGCAAAAGTGTTTGCAATAAGGGAGAAAAATTTTAATGTGTTAATTATAGAAAAATTAATAACCCACAAGATAACATCAGTAATACTTTGCAGAACCAAAGTATAATTGTAAATGAAGTAGATCAAGAAGATTCTTTTTTGATTAAATTTTTAAGTACACTTAATTGTTTTTATTATCTATTTTTGTTTACACCTACTTCCAGCAAATAGTTTTATCAACAACTTAAATTTTGTAATTCCTATATCATTTTAAACCTTATTATATCAAACCTGCACATTTATAAAATACTTTTAAAAAGTATAATTTTTGTGATATAATCTGCATCAAAAGTTTGAATATAATGAGAATCAACTAAAGGTTCATTATTTTAAAAAATATATTTGAATAAACAAATAAATATGCATTTGAGATTAAACAAATCCACCATCATATATTTTTAATTAACAAAAATTTTATTGTAAAAATTTATAAATATTATATTTCCCCAAATAACCCAAATCATAAGTTTAAATAATTTCATAGTTTAAGTGATCATGGGAAGGTGTAAGTCTGTAAAATAGTTTTTATAGTGGCAATATTGCTATATAATTTTTTTCAGGTAGTTGCTCATGGAATATAGGGTGAATTAAAATCAATATGTAAGGAATCATACATATTTTGGTAAAAAATTAGTCAAGTCAAAAATATAAAATAATGATGGTATATAGAAAGATCTATAAGAAGTTGGAATTAAAAAAGAACAAGATATTTGCATCACAATGTCTATCATTAATAATATTTATAAGTTTAATTTTAAAAATTTTTCTCTGGTATTAAAATTTTATGTAGTTTAAAAAATTTTTAAAACCCTTAATCAGAAAGAAAATTTTAATCTTTATAAAAGAGTAAAATCTTAAGGAGTAGTAGCATAGTGTGGTGGTTCCTGCCCCACTCTGGATCAGGTTTTGATTTAAACAAGGTTTGAAACCAGCACAGTCTAAAAAAAACTTGGTGTGGTATATTTGTCCAAGGTCAACCCGCCTCATTCACTTTTAAAAGAGTAAAATCTCTAAAATTAATGTTATAAATATTAATAATGATAAACTTTGAGATGTAATTATTTTGTCATTTTTTTGATTCTGACTCTATATCAGCATTCAATTTATTTGAGGTACGCCAACCAGGGGACAGAAAATACAAAGCTCAAAAACAAAATTAAATAACCCAATCAAAAGAATGACTGGAAAGACAAAACAAAAACAACAAACCAGGTGGGGAGCTGAAACTGCTAATTCACCATGGCTGAGGATAAGTGGGAGTTGGGCAGTTTGTCTGCAGATGAGTTCACCATGACTATGTCATGTTGGTTTAAGAAATGGATTAAAGTGGAGAGCCAGGGCATTAGGAATCAGCGTAGTGTGGGTGGATGGTGGTGTAGTATGAGTTCTCCTCCTCTTCATCAAGATTAGTGTGGTAGACTTCTTCATTAAATTCCACTAATTGAAGTTCAGCTTGTTTGTGGGCTTTGGGGAGTTGGGCAAAATCAGAGATACTCTGGCAGGTGATTTTAGCAGATGAGTTAAATTCTGCTAGTTTAGCGACATGCATGACAGCAGCTTTGGCATCATCAAATAATTTTGAGATATTGCTGCAGGGAGATTTGGGGAAATTGGAAGGAAGTAGAGTATGTGCAGCCCTTGTTGGTATTGAGCCAATGATTTGGCCACTGCTTTGCATAGGTTTAGGCAATTGGGAGAGTCCACCGCAGCTAAGGTGAGCTGGTGGTCACTTTGGTAGGGGGCAGCATTTGGTTTAGGAGTGAACCATTTGGAGGGCGGGGTATTGTCAAAATCAACAAGGAAAAATTCGGCCTGACTGTGATCAAACTGGCTGAGAGGTTGACCAGTTTGCTCACTCATGATAACTTTACCTGATTCATCCATCTCAACCAATAGGTCCCATACATTTTGGTTCATGAGAATATTGGGTGAAGAATTGGGGTGGGTAAGAGTTGAATGGGCAGCTTGGGAGCAAATGGTGGTCCAAGCCTGGCTCTGATTGGTGGGGGCAGATTTGAGTATATGAATGTGGGTATTCAATTTGGTGGGGGATGATTTCCCACTCTGGCCCATCAAACTAGATCGTTGAGTTGGAGGGGGCAGCAAAATTCCCCATTCAGAATTCACTGAGTGTAGCTCTGAAGCCGCATCAGATGAAGTGGCTCAGGGGCAGGATTTTTTGAAATGGTTGAGTCTAAAACAGAGAGGACAACTTTTGTGACCATTATCCACCCAAGCCCAACTAAAGTGCTCAGGCGCTGCTGCAATATGAGTGCAGGGGGGATTTAGTGGTCTATGGCAGGGTGGTATGGGATAATGGTGGCAGTTGTGTGAGGGGCAGCAAGTTGCTCCACACCAGAGGGAACAGCAAAGATGAGGTTGTCTGAGAGCTATATGCCATAAGCCCTGCCATCAGCTGATCATACAAAACTTGGGGTGAGAGGTGGGAAGGGAGGGACGCAAAGGATACCACCATTGTGGTGTCTGTAGGCAGGTAAGTTTAGGTAGTAGGGATGAAAGTATTTTTTAAAAATAAGGGGAGTAGAAGTTGCTGCTGCAGTGGCCTCTTCCATCTGGAATCCAATATTGAAATAGCCCTTATAGGGGCAGAAATTGATAAAGCCAGCTGACGCAAATGCAACGGTGGCCAATTCAATAATTACCTTATCAGCATACAGGAATAAATGCTCATAGTTAACTCAGAGGCAAAATTGGAATGTGATCAAGGGAGGGTGAGAGGATGGGGGCAAGAAGGGTGGATGCATGCCAGGTGGAGCGCTAAGTCCTATGGGGGGACAATGTAAGGAGAATGTCTATAACTCTCCTGTTTCCAGCGTGGTGGTTCTCGGTGCACAGAGCCAATGCAAAGAAACTAGCCGTTAATACCAAGGCTACTAGATCCCAGAAGAGGGTGCTGGAGCAATAATAACTCATGGGAAAGAGTGCAATCATTATAAGAATTTCCACATCAAAAATGACGCGGTGCACCAAGAAGAGAGGGATAAGCAGACCAGGCTGGAGGGAACCTGGGCAAACCAATGGTGCACTAGGGGCAAACTGATCATATGTAAAATGATAGGGTTAATTTAATGGGAGACCTCTTTGATGGGGTCCGCGCACATGATCATTCAGAATAACATAAGTAAAATGGGAAAAAACGGGAAAATATTTATTGGGAAGTCAACCAACAAGGAGTGTTGGTCATGGGAAACACAATTAAACTATGGCGGTGGAATACGGGGTATGCTGAAGTGGGCCCAAGCACTGACCCACCAATAGGCAGACACTTCCATCCCAATTGGTCAAATATTCAAAACTGACTTCACTTGAGTAATTGATTGAAGTTGAATATGACCCAAACGCGTTGTTTCGTAAATGGAATGGGTTTTGAAACCCCATTCCTCGACTAACCAAATGGAACCATCAGCATTTATTTGGTAAACTGTCCGTTTTAACGCCTGAGCCTATGTAAGGGGCTGGGCATTTGGCACCTCACTAGTACCAACCTGGGCATATTTAGCCTGTACCCAGAGTTGGTCTAGTGTATGCCTGAGGTCAGGGAGGGCCTGCAGCTTCACCTTCTGGGCCTCCTAGCGCCCAGCCTTATCCTTGGCGTTGGTCCCCACTATGATGTCATTTGACCATAACATTACCCTCTTCTCTTGATGGGGCTCAACCCCCTCCAGGGGCTTGCGCAAGGAAAAGTTCTTGTGGGCTGGAGCCAACTTCATGGCGGCAACGGTTGGAATGGGTTGAGATCCAGCAGTCTGGGGAAATGCTTGTGGAAGGCTTCAATCAGATCTTAGGCATGCACACAGTTGTGCGCTGGAACCCAACTGTTCTCTGCAGCGTCAAACCCCTTCCAGGATACCAGGTACTCAAGCCTTCTTTTAACGCGGCGGGAAGCAACTATTTATTCCACCTCCAACTCTGGTGCCCCATCCACGAGATAGGCCTCAGGAGTCTCTGGTGGAAAGCCCTCAAACAACGTCAATTTGCTTTCATGGAAGACAGAGAGGATCCAAAATGAAGAGGGAAGATCTAGTTGGTAGGAGGCATGGCTCACCTTTTTAACAACGCAGTAAGGGCCAATCCTCTTTGGTCCCGGCTTCTTGATAGAGATGTTATGGGCATCAAGCATCACAAGATCCCCTTCCTTGTACACAGGACCCACTCAGTGCCTCACATCAGCATTCTCCTTATAAGCTTGCATTGCTGCCTCCAAGCTTGTGGAAACCCCCTGGTGGACATTCTTGATTGTTTTGGCAAAGTCCACCATCGCTTCAACCTTAGACCCACAGCTGTTTTCATGTTAAAGGCGGGGTTATAGCCATGGCGGCAAAAAAAGGGGAACAACTGATTGAGGAATGTAACATGTTGTTGTAACTAAATTGAGCCATAGGAAGGTGAGAAGCCCAATCTGAATGATCCGCGGCGGTGTAACACCGCAGGAACTGTTCCAAGCACTGGTTCACTCGTTCAGTCTGCCCATCTGATTGAGGATGATGGGCAGTCAAATGGCAGGGGCAAATCTGAAGAGTCTTACACAACTCTTCCCAAAAGATGGGGGTAAATTGGGGTCCCCAGTCACTGATAATCTCTTGGGGAACCCCATAGAGTGCAAACACATGCATGACAAAGAGCCTAGCCATCTCCACCACAGTTATTGTAGTTCTGCAAGAAATGAAGTGGGCAAACTTTGTAAAATGGTCCTCCACCACCATGATAGCATCATAACCATCAGAGACAGGTAGTTCCACAATGAAATCAACTGAGAGGGAAGTCCAGGGCCCATCAGCTTGTGGACTGGCACCAACAACCCCACTAAAGTTTGACAATTGGTGTGGGATCCGCCAACAGATGCCACAAATATCTTGTTTAAAGTGAGAACTTTACTTTTTAATAAAAGTAATAATTAGCGCTTTGTTAAAGTCACAAGTTTTTTATTGTTTAAGCAGGGCAAACCCAAAGAAAGGTCCTTTTCTCAATACTAGTATTTCCTATTTAAACTAGTTCAAATTTTGAGACTATGGGTATTCAAGGCAAAAGTGTTTGAAGCTGAGTCATCTAAATTAGGAAATATAGGCTTTTGGCCTATCAGATCAAAGATAAACATTTTGAGGCAAAATTGACCCATGTGGTAATAATTTGATGAATTGTATCCAATCACCAGCGAGTAAAATCTTCTCACCTCAGTGGTGGTCAGACTCATGTGGTAATGATTGGTTAATTTGCACCCTATCATCATCAAGTAAAATCTTCTCACCTTGGCGGTGGTCAGACTCATGTGGTAATGATTGGTTAATTTGCACCCTATCATTGTCAAGTAAAATCTTCTCACCTTGGCGGTGGTCAGACTCATGTGGTAATGATCGGTTAATTTGCACCCTATCATTGTCAAGTAAAATCTTCTCACCTTGGCGGTGGTCAGACTCATGTGGTAATGATCAGTTAATTTGCACCCTATCATCATCAAGTATTATCTTCTCACCTTGGAGGTGATCAAACCTGTGTGGTAACAAACACCCCAAATTTGGTGAGAAGTCAGAGTAATCCTATTATTAGTTATTACCTTTTCTAAGCTGATTTTGGTTATAAACCATATTTTCCCAATAGTTAGGATTCCACTGAGAATCCGCCAAGGTCTTTTTTCCATGGGTACTCATATCATTGATAACCACAATATTATTTGAAGATTGGGCAGGTGATGGGCCAATCATGGTGGCAGATTCAGGGGCACTTGTACCTCCAACATTCTTTTTCTTAAGTTGAGAAGGAGAATGTCTGACATTGCCCCCTCAAGAATGTTGATAGGGGTTTAGGGTCGTAGGAAGCGGCCATGTACCCATTCTATGATAATTCCTGTAGCCAAAGACTTTATAGAATACTCATTTATTCTCTTATGCACGATGGTAAATGGACCCTCCCAGATTGATCCAAGTTTGCCACTATGGGGGAGTTATGCAATTGTGGTAATATAAAACCCTATCTTACACTTGGTAAGAAGGTAGAGGAGCTCGGAGCTCATTGGCAGCTTGGCCTTCTTTGGTAACCATTTTTGCAAGGTTGGTATAATGTATAGGCAAGTCAGAAAGCAGGTACTCAACCATGCAAGAGTATTCCTTCTTGATGGGTTCTTTATTGACTAGAACTAAGGGGACTTCATAATTGAGCAACAACAAGTACCCTTGCTTCATATTGATAATGCCATCATATTCAATCATAAACTGAGTATCTATAAGCATATCATAAGCGTTATTATCCAAAGCCACTGTGGGGGCTGATAGAATAAGCTTCCCAATATGAATGGGAAGGGATGAGTAAGCACCCAGTGCACGGGTGTTGTTAGGACCAGCAGTTCCAAAGTCTTGGTTGTACTCCAAGTCAGGTGCAAGTTTGATCTTTTTCATCAACTTGGAGGAGATTACATTCACCGGGGAGCCTGTATCTAAGATAGCCATCACCCAAAATTTTTGGATAACCACTTTGACCTTTATAAGTATCCCCCAAAAGTGGGCAATAGCGCTAAGACCTCCTTCATATGGAAAGTGAAGGTTAATTTGCACGTGGTCTTGGGGTAATTTTCCTGGATGGACTGCATGGTATGGCCATGCTGGAGAGGGCGAATAAGGTGAGACAACACCTCATCTGCATTGCTAGTAGTAACAATAATGGCTGGCTCCCCTAGAACTTGGCAGAGATACATCTCTTCAGGTATGGTGGCTTCATCTACTCCTCCAGCATTCAAGCGATTGGGGACTTCCACTTCAGCAGGTACTCCTACAATAAAATAGCTGACCTCATCCGTACCCCCTCAGAATCATCCCCTGGGGTATTAATAACATGAGGTACTGGCATAAGTTGTTTAAATGAGTCAGGCACATGAGATTTGTCAGCAATAGGTGTGCCTTTCCCTACGCTGACATTGCTTTTCCCTGCTCCTGTTCCTTGGCGTCAGCTTTCTTTTTCCAGCACACAGCCTCCTTGTGTCCAAACTTGTTTCAGTATTTGCACTGAGGGCGTTCAGGACGTTTTTCTTTGAGGTTTTGCTCTTCAGGGCCCATTATCTGAAGGGGCTCCTTCTTGTCTTCAATAGCTAAGGCCCAAGGCTTAGGCTTTGAATCCTCAATGGTTAAAACGTGAGGATGAGATACTGCTCCGCGTGAAACTTCAGGCTTATGGAAATCAGTGACATCTATTAATGCCTCCTTGATGTCTTGAATGGTATGGAAATAGCGTTTAACTGAGGTGATGTGCATCACTAGTGATGGGTAAGTAGCCACTCCAGTCAAAACGGCGGCTACAGCATCATCCAAAGTCAACATCTTTGAAGTTAACAACGTCTTTGCTTCCATATAAAATCGTTCCACAAAGGCGACCGCTGACTCTCCTTTTCGGATACTCATACGCATAAAAGCTTGCTTTTTCATACTTAAAGCCTGTTTTGAACTTAACGTGTTTATGAGGGCCTCTTTAACTTTGGACCAGGTGCTAAGAGCATCCATATGTGGGACCATCACCTCCTGTGCCATGCGGCCCAAACAGAAAGGATATGTTTGGCCTTCTGACAATCAGTCGCCCCTTCCATAGCTGCTTCATAAATGTATAAAAACGAAGCAATGCTACCCTCACCGGGAATAAACTTGTCTTTAAACGTTGGTTTGAATGAATTATAGTCATTCCCAGTAAGGGTATGAATAGCTGGAGCTTCTGCTTCTGAGGTTTTAGAGTGGTAGCTTAACTGATCAAAGGTCCACAAAAGGCGATTGAACTGATCATGCATGGCTTCAAGCCGGGTTTCCATTTTTAGAGAGGGCTTCTAGGGACCCAGATTCACATAGTCTCAGTCAAGCTTTGATCCCTGATTTATGAGTTTCAAGATCTTCAACTCAGTTCTCCATTGCAGTGACTTGAAAATGGAGTTGTGACACCATTGAGCTTAGGTTTAATTGAGCAGTTTCCACGGCTTTCATGTGGTTCTTCAGCTCTTCTTTCATTTTTTTACACCCTTCATTGTCATGAGAGTGGGAGCTGGGGCCTTGTACTCCCTCCTTAATCTGTTCATACTTCTGCTCAACCTGCGTTAGTCAACTAAATACTTCCTTCATCAGCACAGGGCTTTCCAGCAAAGCTTTTACCACTTTTGCTTTGGTTTCACAACCAGTCAGGAGACATGCCAAATATTTGGTATTTTCAAATGAAGCTTTGAGAGCTAGCTCCTTTTCTAGCTGAACAACCTTGGCCGCGAGGGTGGTGATGGCGCTAGATGGTTCAAACAACAGATGACATTCAAGCTCATCAACATGCGAAAAGGCCTGAATTAACTGTCACTCCACCACAGCCACACGCTGTTCATATTCCTCTTGAAGGATGGAGTTGGGGGCTGAAAAGTCACGGTGCATTTGCTCATTGTGCTTTTCAAGTTCTTTAGCAAACTCCTTCAACAATGAGCGGGTGCTAGCGGAGGAAGCGTTCAGTTCATCCTGGAATATCTTCATGGCCTCCTCAACATATTTTACAATCTCAGTGTCCATAGTAGTAAGTCAATCATGCAGCTGTATGATGAAGTTACAATTAGCTTCCACACCAGATCTAACTGCTCCAAGATGTTTGGAGGTCAGTTGGTACAACTTATCATAAGCTAAATTCAGAGCTGCATGAGTATCTAGGTGTCGATGTAACTCTTCATGATGTCCAGCTAAGAGATGCATCATGTGTACCAAGGCAGGGTGAGCAAACTTGCGTACGTAGGTAGTCAAATTTGTAAGCTGACCATAGGTCTCTGGGAGGACACTAGTCTCATAGAGAAACAAGTGGCGTTCCTCAACCAACAACGCTGTTCATGGGACGCAATGTCGCCAGGGTTAAAGATGCCATGAGTAAGGTCTCTCACAGCTTCAGTGGCTGGCCAAGTGATGTGATGAGACTCAGGTATTAATATGCGCTCAAATTGTTCTTCTTCAAACATCAAAGCAGTAGGACTGTCCATTCGATCGTTGTCTTCAGTTCCTTCCCCATTTTGCACCCAATGGGTGACACTCTCCATTTTTTTATACTTATCAAAGTATTCAGGGTGGACCCCTGTAGTGAGCACCAGTTTGTGGAATCCACCAATGGAAGCCACAAATATCTTGTTTAAAGTGAGAAATTTACTTTTTAATAAAGTAATAAATAGCACTTTGTTAAAGTTTTTTAAGTTTTTTATTGTTTAAGCAGGGCAAACCCAAAGAAAGGTCCTTTTCTCAATACTAGTAATTCCTATTTAAACTAGTTCAAATTTTGAGACTATGGGTATTTGAGGCAAAAGTATTTAAAGCTGAGTCATCTAAATTAGGAAATATAGGCTTTTGGCCTATCAGATCAAAGATAAATATTTTGAGGCAAAACTGACCCATGTGGTAATAATTTGATGAATTGTATCCAATCACCAGTGAGTAAAATCTTCTCACCTCAGTGGTGGTCAGATTCATGTGGTAATGATTGGTTAATTTGCACCCTATCATCATCAAGTAAAATCTTCTCACCTCAGTGGTGGTCAGACTCATGTGGTAATGATTGGTTAATTTGCACCCTATCATTGTCAAGTAAAATCTTCTCACCTTGGCGGTGGTCAGACTCATGTGGTAATGATTGGTTAATTTGCACCCTATCATCGTCAAGTGTTATCTTCTCACCTCGGAGGTGATCAAACCTGTGTGGTAACAAACACCCTCAAATTTGGTGAGAAGTCAGAGTAATCCTATTATTAGTTATTACCTTTTTAAGCTGATTTTGGTTATAAACCATATTTTCCCAATAGTTAGGATTCCACTGAGAATCCGCCAAGGTCTTTTTTCCATGGGTACTCATATCATTGATAACCACAATATTATTTGAAGATTGGGCAGGTGATGGGCCAATCATGGTAGCAGATTCAGGGGCACTTGTACCTCCAACATTTTTTTTCTTAAGTTGAGAAGGAGATTGTCTGACAATGGGTTTCATCTGGTTGCATACCAGGAACTCCTTACAATACTGGCCCACCTGAGCAGGCAAGCCCTTCCAATTGTAGGTGCAATGTATCAACTCCAAGGTCTTTGCTTTCCCCAGATGACCAATGGTGATTCCATCATGATGGTCCTGGATGATTTCCAGGCTCAGTGGTCCAGCAGGTACCAAAGGCGCCCCTGAAACCACACCATCTCATCCTTTACTTGATAACCCCTGGATAGACTCTCTTGATTCAAAGTGCTTTTAGCAAGTACCATAGTATATTTGCCTGACAGTGGCTGAGAAAGGACAACCTTTCTGAACATACCATATTCCTCCACGTTTTCCAGAGGTTCAAGTGTGGGCCCATTGGCCAGGGGAGAGGGAAGTTGTGACAGAATTTTATCTGGAGGAATCATCACCTGTGTGTTGTGGACTTCTAACTCCTCTGGATCAGGAGCTAAAGCAGGGTTGCATCTTAAAGCATCCGCCAAACCATTATCCTTGCCCTTGGTGAATTCATGCAAAAAGGCAAATTGGGCAAGGGTCTCATGCTAATGGGTCTGCCGTGGGGTTAGGACATGAGGGGCGCGATAGTACAGCAAGGCACGGTGATCTTTAGGTATGTAGAACAGTTGGGTAGAGCCATGCAAGTGGTGACACCAATATGTCAACGCCTCCACTACTGCTAGTAATTCCTTGTCATAAACAGCGTAATTCAACTCAGGCAGAGACATTTTCCTGAAAAAATATCCCACTGAATGCTCTATCCCATCTTTTCCTACTTGTAACAAGGAAGCTGCTATGGTGAAGTTGGAGGCATCAGTAGACACAATGAACTCTTTGGAAGAGTCAACATGGTGAAGGATGGTCGTGGACAACAGTGTTTTTCAAAGCTTGGAAAGCATCCTCCAAAACGGGGGACCACTGAAGCACTTTTGCACCACTAGCCCTATACAAGGGTGCTGCCACCTCAGAAAGGTTTGGCGTGAACCTCTTGAGGAACGTACATGTCCCTAGAAAGCTCCTCAATTCTTTTACTGAAGTAGGGGTCAGCCACTCATGATTCGCCTTCTCCTTGTCTGGAGTTATAATGTGTCCTTGGTCAAACATGACGTTGCCTAGAAAAGTGACCTGAGACTTGAAGAAGTCACACTTGGAAATTTTCAGTGTAAGGCTGGCTACCTTTAACCTCTCCACCACTTGCTAAAGATAAACAGCATGGGACTCTGGATCAAGGGAAAATATCAGGATATCATCCATGTAGGCAACAGCACATACCCCTAACAATTCCCCCAACGCTGCATCAATGCAGCGTTGAAAGATAGCAGGGGCATTCTTAATCCCAAATGGCATGACCCAAAACTGAAAGATCCCTTTTCTGGTACAGAATGAGGTTAACCATTCTTGCCCTTTTTTAATCCAAATTTGATTGAACGCATTGAGGCAATCCAGCTTGGAGAATACCTTAGCCTTCTCCGCATAGCGTGAAATCTGAGAAGCTAAAGGGATGGGATGTAGATCTGGTACAGTGACATTGTTGAGGTTTCCATAGTCTATGCACGGGTGTAGAGTCCCATCAGACTTCTCAACAAAGAGAAGTGGGGAGCATACAGGGGAGGTACGCTGAAAAATTGCACCTCTAGCTAACTGTTCCTTCACCCACACACCCAATGACTCTTCCTCCTAGACAGTCAATGGGTAAACGGGGGAAGATATATGCACCAGATCCACAGTGAGCTTGAAGTCACAATCAAACTTGGAGTGCTCAAGGAGGGCATTGGTGGATGCTGCATAAAAGAGGATTCCAAACCCTCCAAGCAAGAAGGTATAGGAACTTCCCCTGAGGGCTTCAGAAAAGGGGCAAGGCTATAAGGGTGAATGTGGGGCCAGTGGGGCAATTTGCTCTGGGCGATATCTTCAGACAAAGGAAGAACTAAAGTGTGACCATTCTTTAATGTAATGGATAGGGTATACTCTTTCAAGTTGGTTTTAACGTCAAACTTCTGCCACCACTCCACTCCCAAAATGATAGGGAACAAGAGGTTTTTGATATCCTGAAAGTGATTGGACAAGTGGTACTTGTCAACCTGATAGTCCACTGCCCCCCTAATATTCAGAGTGGGAATACCTTGGGGTGCCCCTCCCTTAACCACACCACCTGGCAAGTAACTCAGCTCCAGGTAGTCAGCTAGGAATTGGTCCATAAAGTTACAAGAGGCGCCAGTATCCACCATTACAGTAGTGCTGAATTTCCCTAAAGGGGATTAAAGGGTAGCAAACTGTAGAAAAAACCCTAAATGGTCTTGATTTATGGTAGACAATGACAACACCTCATCAAATAATTATTTCTCTGGCTCAAGCAAGCTATCAGAGGATGTTTTGGAATCATAAAAGAGGGAAGAAAGTTGGCCACTCTTAATACTGAGGCCACATACCCCACCATGCCTTCTGCAGATGCATATACTTTATCATATTTTAAATGAAGTTCTTTCTCTGCTTCTTGAGTGCCCTGGATCATGGTAGGGGTCAAACAAGGGTTCTTAGGGGTTATTTGATATACTGGAATAGGGTTCTTATCCAAGCCATAAAAGCTAAGAAATGGCTCAGAGGTTTCAATAAGATTATCATCATAAAAGTGTTTTCAGATGCAAATGACCCTATCCCCCTAACTTCAATGGAATGCCTGACGTTATCCAAGGCCAACACCCCCAGGCCCATTTGCGCCAATTCTGCCAGCATTGTCTGAATGCACTGTTGAAGGAAAACTCATTTATTTAAATTGAAATTGATAAAGTTGGCAGAAAGTCAGGGAATCACAACTTTTCAACCCCAAAGCATCTGTATCTACCAGGTACAAGCATGAAGGGTGGATACTTTCCAGTTAGAGGTAAATTATAATAATGCTGAGTTGCTCCAACCTTCAGGAAAAAGAGGAAACAGCAGTGCAGCTAATGACAGCTAAAGCCCACAGCCAGCGCCCACTGTTTCACTTCAGAAAAGTTCCACACGGAAAAAGTTCATGCACATAGATTTAAGAGGTTGGTTGACTAGTATAAGGAGAGTGTCTATAACTCTCCTGTTTCCAGTGTGGTGGTGCTCAGTGCACAGAGCCAATGCAAGGAAACTAGCCATTAATACCAAAGCTACTAGATCCCAGAAGAGGGGGGGGGGGGGGGGGGGGGGGGGGGGGGGGGGGGGGGGGGGGGGGGGGGGGGGGGGGGGGGGGGGGGGGGGGGGGGGGGGGGGGGGGGGGGGGGGGGGGGGGGGGGGGGGGGGGGGGGGGGGCCCCCCCCCCCCCCCCCCCCCCCCCCCCCCCCCGGTGCTGGAGCAATAATAACTCATGGGAAAGAGTGCAATCATTATAAGAATTCCCACACCAAAAATGATGCGGTGCACCAAGAAGAGAGAGGGGTAAGCAGACCAGGTTGGAGGGAACCTGGGCAAACCAATGGTGCATTAGGGGCAAACCTGATTGTATATAAAATGATAGGGTTAATGTAGTGTGAGACCTCCTTGATGGGGTTCACACATAGGATTGTTCAGAATAACATAAGTAAAATGGGAAAAAATGGGAAAATATTTATTGGGAAGTCAACCAACAAAGAGTGTTGGTCATTGGAAACATAATTAAACTATGGTGGGGGAATATGGGGTATGCTGAAGTGGGCCCAAGCACTGACCCACCAATAGGCAGACACTTCTATCCTAATTGGTAGAATACACTGAAATGGACTTCACTTGAGTAATTGATTGAAGTTGTATCTGACCTGAATGCATAGTTTTGTAAATGGAACAGGTTTTGAAACCCTGTTCCTCAATAAACCAAATCAAACTGTCATTGTTAATAGAATAAATTATCTGTTTTAATTGCCTGGGCTGATGAAAGGGGCTGGGTGTTATGCACCACACTAGTACCAACCTGGGCATCTTTAGCTTGTACCCAGCGTTGGTCTAATATATGCCTGAGGTCATGGAGGGCCTGCAGCTTCACCTTCTGGGCCTCCTGGTGCCCAGCCTTATCCTTGGGATCAGTCCCCACTATGATATCATTTTACTATGACAGACAAAATGGTCAGACAAAGATGGTGGGCTATTTAACCCTGTGCAAATACATTTGCCTGCATGGTAGAAAATGCTAGGTGGTGGAGCACCACTACCCCACATTGGAGCAGCAGGCAGCTGATCTGCAGATATTGTAAGAGGGTATAGCCAGACAGTTGTGGTAAATTAAACTTTTTCTTAATTAAATCGCTCAAAAGTGAACTTGAGCGGAAAAAAAACCTCATTCTGACTCTATATCAATCTTTTTATATACCATTGGTATTTTATAATATTGACTTAGCTAATTTTTACCAAAAGCAAGTATGATATTATACTTACTGATTAAAATTTAATCCTTATTTTATAAGTGACCACCCGCAAAAAAATACAATATAGCAGTATTACCACTATAAAAACTTACTTACAGAGTAACATTTCCCTATAAATACTTAACCTATAAAATGTTTCAAACCTATGATGTGGGTCATTTAAGGGAAGACAAAAGTTTTTATTGACTTAGCAATGGAATTTTTATATATTAAAATATCCAACAATAGACTTGTTTTATAGAATGAATTTCTATTTGTTTAATTTACATTAATTCTTTCAAAAAAATAAACCTTTAGTTAATTCTCATTCTGTTTTAAACTTTTAGTGCAGACTGTAAATTAAAAGTGTCAAAAGTACTTTTCTAGGGTAATTATTACAGATATATTTAGCACAGTACTTTTTATAATTTTTTTACTAGCTATATCTAATTATAAATGTCCTATCCTTCTTTAAATAGTCCAATAAGTTGATTTCCAACTACTGCTCCACAATCAAAATTATTAGGACTTTTATACTCTTGATCTAAGAAGACTTAAATTATTTTTTTGTATGTTAGAAAAGGCTAATCAAAGGATACTATTGTTTATGAGTTAAATAGTATATAATAAAGGCATATCACTCCATATAGTCTAATGTAGTAATGATATATCAAAAAAATGTTTGCATTAGTTGTTTAGGTTAATTGATAAATGACCCAAAAAAATCACAAAATATAAGGCTTTTTTTAATGTTTAGTTGATAATAAAAAAATAAAATTTTATCTTAAAAGTAATTAATTTATTCAAATGATCATATTTTTTTAGTACTAGATGGTCCTCAAATGATCATATTAATACATAATTTTTTTCTAGTTTATGACTATGGCAAAAAATAAGGAAATAGTCATCAATATATTTAAACTGAAAATGTCAAATTTAAGTCTCATGAACATAAATATCAGCACAAAAATTTCTAATTTGATAAAATTTATTCAATAATAATTTTATCTGAAAATTATATTTATATTTTTTTTCTATAGTAGCTTTTAAAATGGTAATGTGGTTTTAATTTAAGCTTTAAAATTCATTTTTTAAAAGCTATAATTATAACATATATTTATTAGGTCAAACTTAACCACTGCTAGTTTATCAGAAATTTGATGAAATAGCAGGCATCTTGTAATTACAAATAAATTCTCTTTTATGCATCTAGTACTAAAAAAATAAATTCTCTTTTATGGATATATTAAAGGACATATGTATTCTTATTTTTAAATTATTAATATGTATTTTTATTTTATAAAATTAGGTAATTTATATATTTATTTTACATTTATGTATTATTATTTTAAATAATAATGTATATGTGTTCTATATATTATAATCATATTTTTCTTGTAATATATCACTTTTATTATAATATGTGATTTATCTTATATCCAGGCAATTTTCTTATAATATGATAAAAAATTATTCAGCAAAAAAGGATATTATTTCAAAATAAAAATAAAAAAATGCATTTATAATATGAATTAAAATTTAGATAAATATGTCATTTTTTAATATAAAACCCATAAAAAAATAAATAAATAAGAAATAGTTTAAAATTATTACAAAATATTTAATGTTAAAAGTATGAAGGAAATATTAAGTAATAATAAAATATGTATAAAATATTTATATTGTCAAGAACTAAAACTATACATTTATAATACAAAATCATAATAATAGATTTATTTTGTTGGGACCATCTAGTACTAAAAAGAATAATAGATTTATTTTACTATTATAATATATAAAAGATTTATTTTTACAAAGCTTAATGATTAAGTCATTTGGTCTATCTATATAAAAGAGAAATTACCATTGACTGATTGACTCATCACAAAATCTTTAAAAAATATCACCCTTGAAACTTTGAATTTGGTATGTAGGGTCCTTATATTATGTAGGTATCCACTAAGAAAGGATTTTTAATTTTCATAGTAAAATAAAAAGTTTTATATTTAACAAGTGAAAATTTCATATGTTTTTGATGGTAATCGGTATATTGTTACAGCTGAGCAGTTTGATATTTGGTTGATTCGATAGTTTAAATGGTTTTGGCGAGCGGTTGGTGGTTTTAGGTTGATTAATAGCTTGATGGTTTTAACAAAGTTAGTGATTGGTTGATTTGATAAGTTAATCGGTTTAGTAAGTGGTTGGTGGTTTTAGCTGTTTTGATAAGTTTAGGTTTGCTTTAAAACGACTTTGAAAAAGGAGAAGGTTCTCAATTCGACCTGTATGTATGTTTTTTCCCTTTTTTCTATGTTTGTTCGCGAATAACTCTGAAAATACTGGACCAATTTGAATGATCATCTTCAAAAATAAAGGATGCTCCAACTTAGGTCCCATTTTACTTTTGTAAGTATTGGTCAAGTATCTGCCCGTTAATTTAGTAAGTAAAAAATGGGCTCGGAAGCGATAGATTTCAAGTGTATGTTCATCGCTGGATAAACTTTATTACGGCATTGGTGAAGCGATAGCTTCGAAGCACTTTTGATGTGTCCTATGGCTGGGGGGTATGTTCAAAATTCAGTCAGTGTGAGCTCATAGCGGGACGAGCTTAAATCATTATAGATGGTTATCATTTTTGCATAATTTGACCAATAAACTCATCTGAATTTATTAAAAATAAATTATTTAGATTTGATCAATAAACTTACATAGATTGACTAATAAAAGCAACCAAATCTAATAAAATGAACTACTGTAGATGGTGATCAGTAAATTTGGAATACAGTGACCAATAAAATCATCTAAATTTAATAAAATGAATTATTAGTATATTTTATTTATAAGATAATATATATAATAGATATACAATGAGTTTTAATTTTATAGAGAACTAGCGGAGTTACCCGTGCTTCGCTACGGTTTCTATAGAATTTCAGGTGATTCGAATTGATTTATTTTAGATTTTATATATAGTTAAGCAATAACTACTCGGCCAAATCTAATTGCTCAATCGAAGCAACCAAAACCACCAACTACTCAGCTAAAACTAACTGAACTTATCAAATCAACCAATAACTAATCACCTCCAAAGCTAAACTATATCCTATCGATTCGACCAAAGACCATCAACCACTCGGCCAAGGAAAATAAATATATCAAATCAATCAAATTCTAAATTATTTTAGTTTTTATATTGGTAGATAGCTATCAATAAGTTCAGAAACCATTAAACCTATTAAAAATTCAAACCTCCAACCACTTAGCTAAAATCAATAAAGCCTGCCAAATTAACTAAACCATCAATCACTTACCTGAAACTATTGAGCCTATCGAATCAACCAAAAATTAAACCACTACTCAGCAAAAACCAATTACGGAACTTACAGCCACAAACTACCAACCCCTTACCAAAAACCTATGAAAAAATCGAATTAAATGAATATGAAAATACCCAGCCAAATTGCTATATAATTATATTAGAAATATATGTTCTAGATCTTAAATAGAACTGATATTTAAATTTATATGATTTTTTTAAATAACTACATATTAGCATTCCGTTCCCAAACTTTATAGAATACTTGTGCCAAGTTTGGTGATTTTTGGTTATTTGCTCGAGATAATGCATCTATATAAACAAATTAACATACTGATTCTTAAGGGAGGATACCCCAGTGGTAGAGTATAGACCCTCTACTACTGCCTCCCGAGTTCAATCCCGGTAATGGACTTTGGGTAGGGGACGATTTTGACTGTGTTGGTTTTGCGCGCCAATGCCCCGAACCGAGATAGCAAATAGCAAAGGCGGTCCATGGAGTTCCTGGCCTATCATACGCCGCGCATGGAGGTTTTCCGGGTTTTATCCTCCTTTCCCATTTTCTTCACTTCCCTAATCGGTGCGGTATCGTCCCCAGGTCGGCCCACCTCGAATAAAATTAAATTAAAATTAAATTAAACATACTGATTCTTTTGTAAATAAAATTTAAGATTAATTATTGTTGATACCCAGTTTACCACAGATTTGTTTGTGGGCTTAAAGTTCATCTGATAATCTCATAATTTTTATATTTGTAGATGGTTATCGATAAAATTAAGTAATCAAATTATACTGAATCAATATAAATTTACCAACCATTCAGCTATACCCAATTAAACCTATCGTTTTAACTAAACCACTGAACCACTTAGCTAAAACCATTAGATTAAAAATCAACCAATCACCAAACGCTTCGTAAACCAAAACTAAATGTATCGAAACAACCAAAATCACAACCACTTACCAAAACCAATTAACTTATCGAATCAACCAATCACTAACTTTATTAAAACCGTTAAGCTTATTAATCAACACAAAACCAACCGCTCGACAAAATCATTTAAACTACCGAATCAACCGAATATCAAACTTCTCGGCCGTAACAATATATCGATTTCCATTAAAAACATAAAATTTTAACTTGTTACATATAAAACTTTTTATTTTACTATGAAAATTAAAAATCGGGCTTCGAGGTACACACGGACCCCCTCGTCCACCTATAGCCAAATTTTCTAGAGCTCTATATGCTCTAGTTTTGGCTGAGCATCGCGCACACAAACACATACACATTTGCTTTTTATATATAGATAAGTGTCTGAAATAAAGCTTGTAAAATTTGATTACAGACAGACAGAATTGACAGTGAGTTTAAGAAAAGTGTATAAAAAGTGATTACTCCAGGATTCGAACAACTGACCTTTTATTGAGTTGAAGTTTAGAGCCAAAAGCTGAGCCAATTATGCTAGATTTTTTTTTCAAAAAAAACTCCATACTTTATTAAATAAAATTAAGGGAAAGTAAGAGGGGAGGGCAGAATACAGGCGATTGGGCCAAGGGTAAAAAAGACTGGGGATTCGGGCCACTAGAGTTCTAGCACCTCTGACCATTGCTGATCAGTGATTGCCATTGCTAGCCACAGTTCTAGCAGTGGCAGGCTTACAGGCCATACTATTCTCAGATTATTAGTAGCTTCATCACGTGCGATGAGTAATCCGGCAGGGAAAGCCAAACATGTGGCTTTATAACACCTGGGGATTATGCGCAAGAATTTTGAGATCTGTAGAGCTGATTGGAGATAATCCAAATGGTCTTCAATACCAAACCTCTGTGATGGGGGCACTCATTGCTCATAACCTTGGTGACGAGCATACAGTGAATTACCCATACACAATAATGGTAAATGAAGGCTCATAGTTGGATTGGAGCCATTCTCAGGGTTTTCATAAAGAACAGGTCCTGCAATAGATATATACCCAGAGGTGAATGATTGCCTGATAGGATGTATCATATTGTGGACCAGTATTTTTTGAACACAGCACATTTATAATAGTAATATACTATATCTGCTTCTGGTTTGGTCCCCAATATAGAGTCACCCCAACCTTGGTTGGTCTTCAATGGATCAGCTTGATTCAGTGATTGGATATTTGGGATTGGCTGTTAATGTATTATCAAGCTATAGCCCTCTGTCAGAATACCTTTATTGGGGATTGCGCCCAATAAGTTACTCATGCTACTAAATCAATTTTGGTCGGGGACCATTCACCCCCCCAACTGGGCTGTTTTGGGGTTGGTGCCTGACTTGTTCTTCACTCAAATACCCTGAGCTGATTCAGTAAGTTTCTTCATGTCAGAAGAAACCTTTTTATTGCTTGACTCCATTGGTTTGAATCACCAATTTTTGTTATTTGAATCCAGGTCAGTTTTGGATCCTACCAATACCTCATCCAGGTTTTTTTGCTTTATCAGCAAGAATTTTCTCACCCTATGAGGCTCCAGTCCCCCCTGATAATTGAGGTTCACTGGGGAATATTCCTGACTCCACTGTTCTCAGTGTTGAGCCTCACTCCCGGAAGTTGCACTTGTCATCTGGGTATCAGTGGGCATCAATCCTAGGGAGTTGACCCTATCATTTGCTCTATTTGTTAGGGCTCTGTGACCCATTGATACATTTACTTATTTCATTATTGTTCATGTCACCAGTTTATTACTTGGCATATATATGGCAGAATACCCAGCCCCATTTCTAGATGTTTCAGGGCCTGGGCCAGTGGGAAGGTTGGCAGATGGTTCATCTATCTCAACAACTATCTGTATGGGCAAGTCATCCATTTCTATGTGCTGTGCATAGATAGGTGGCTAGACTTCCCTACACTTGGTTGGTTAGCCTTTGTTTACTGCTCTATAAAATTATAGTTTGTTATGGCAGTTGGTTACTTTCTCAGTTCTTGTTCAATTCACTTTTTGCTATAAAAAGTGATAATTGTGAGAGAGAGATTGAGCTGATTATGCTAGAGGAGGTATTTTTAAAATCAATTGGACTTTGGATTCAAAGTCTTGATTTAAATTAACTTACTAATTAGCCAAATGACCACTAACCACTTAACAAAACTATATATAATATCAAATCAAACAAATTTAAACTGCTTAGCTGTAATAATATACCAATTACCATTAAAGTATATATATGATTTTCACTTGTTATATATAAAACTTTTTATTTTACTATTAAAATAATATTTTTTAAAATTCATAAACCTTCTCAGGCATGCACACAACAACTCACCAAAGTTTTATCACAATTGGATGAATGGTATAGGAATGCATTCAGGACATACATATATATAGATATTTTTATTTAACTGAGGCAAGCTGACCAGGGGACAGGCATTACCAAAAGAAAGAAATGACATGAAACCTGAACAGGGTCAACTCCATCAAAGAAAGTTTTTCCACCTCCAGATTGGGACTCAAATTTTTCTGGTTACACCATGGGTAAGGTTTTCATGTTATTAGACCTACTAACCACCAATAGCTTCCTTTGGCTGGCACCCTGATCAATGTGCAAAGGGTGGGAACATACATACAGATATTCATTTATATATAGATAGATAGTAAGGGGTCAAAAAAGATATATAGAGATAGTAATATTTAATAAAAGTAGGAAAAAGAGCCACTTTTAAAAATGCACTAATTTTTTGAGGGAAAAGAGCTGGGGGTAAAGTTTTTTTAGGAAAAAATGAACCTTCTCAAAAAATTCTTTTTTGGGAAAAAAAGAACCTCCTTTAAAAATGCTCTAAAAAGTATAAAATAATTGAGAAATTAAACCTACTCAATAAAACCTTTTTTGAAGTTGGCACCATATTTCAACTGACTTATAATAGGTATCTATAATTTTTATACTCAGTACTATTTATTCTAAGTTGCTTATAGTTTACACTTGGACCCAATCCAGACATAAGATATAATTTTTATTTTTAAATTTTATTCGAGGTGGGCCGACCTGGGGACGATACCGCACCGATTAGGGAAGTGAAGAAAATGGGAAAGGAGGATAAAACCCAAAAAACCTCCATGCATGGCGTATGATAGGCCAGGAACTCCATGGACCGCCTTTGCTATTCGCTATCTCGGTTCGGGGCATTGGTGTGAAAACCAACACAGTCAAAATGGTCCCCTACCCAAAGTCCATTACCGGGATCGAACTCGATATAATTTTTATTTAGGAGCAAAATTCTATAATTCAGTTTAAAATATGGCGCCAACTTCAAAAAGGGTTTTATTGAGTTGGCTTAATTTCTCAATTATTTTATACTTTTTAGAGCTTTTTTTAAAGGAGGTTCTTTCCCAAAAAAAATTTATGAATAAGAAGCGGATGGAAATTGGTTGATTTGGTATATTCAATGATTTTAGTTATTAGTAAGTGGTTGGTGGTTTTGGCTGTTTCGATTTTGTTAAGCTTAGTTTTACGAGGCCGTTGGTGATTAGTTGATTTGGTATATACAATGGTTTTAGCTAAGCGGTTTAGTGGTTTATCAATATGGATTATCTAATAGTTTAAACACCGTAGCGAAGCACGGGAACCTTGATGTTAGTTTTATATAATCTTAAAAAAACCTGCCCAATTTGGTTCCCCTAATTAATAAAATACTTTTGGCAAGTTAAGTTGAAGTTGATTTAGTAGAGTGGAAGACGTGTCACAAACTGATAAATTTTAAATATAGAGATATGTCTCGGGTAGCAGTTTGGTGTTATCTGATTGATTCGATAAGTTTATTTTATTTGGCCGAGTGGTTGATGGTTTTTGGTTGATCCGATAGGACACAGTTTGGCTTTGGGGTTATTAGTTATTGGTTACTTTGATAAGTTTAGTTAGTTTTGGCTAAGTGGTTAGTGGTTTTTGGTTGATTCGATTGAACAATTAGATTTGGCCGAGTGGTTATTGCTTAACTACAATATGAAATCTAAATTAATCAATTCGAATCACCTGAATTCTATAGACACTGTAGCGAAGCACAGGTAATGGATGCTAGTAATCTATACGAGCAAACTAAATTTTAACTGGGGTTTAACATGTCTGAATGTAATTAGAATCTTTCCAGCTGAGCGTTTAACCTTTTGTTTTTCTACCCGCCTTTTGATTAGAGCGTTCAAGTTTAAATCGACCGATCAGTTAAATATTTTAAACTTGGCTGATATCCGAGTTTGCTCAATTAAGCTTTAGTTGAGGCTCAAGCATGTCATCATTTAATTGGTTAAATCTATGGTGGAAGGTACAGTTGGATTACAGCCGATTCCATTTTTCATTAATAATTAGAAAATATGAACCCCAATTTGATAATTTAGTTAAAATTGGTTTATTCGAGGTAGGACGATTAAGTTAAAATAATAGAATCGTGTTTTTACGACTTGGAGGTGTATCCCTAATAAACATCCAAAATCGATACCTAAAGCCCTCTTCTACTGTTGACTCCTAGGACTCACTTGAAATATCAGAAGTTCTCATTATCTTGTTAGCGACTACGATGTAGGAATCTATTATTGAATATATCTTCTTATCATTTATCTTTAACTCTTATTTTGGGCCTTAATTTTTAAGTCATGTACCTTTATAGTTTTGCTAACTTACATTCTAAGTTTCATGGCTGGACCCGCAAATATACAACCTATTCCTTCTACCATGAATGCAACCGGAGTTCTTGAAAGTACTCACAAGGCCGACGCTTATGAAATCGGTGCTCTGTTTATTCAGCAATATTACACGTTTCTTAGCAAAAGCCCTGATAGGCTTTATAAATTTTATGCCTCAAACTCTCAACTCGTTCGTGGTACAGAGGGTGAAGATACTGCAACCCACGTTGGTCAACAGGTATTATTTGTGAATATAAAACGTGTTACCATACTCACTTATATTTTAGAGCATTCTCGAACATCTTAAATCTTTTGAATATTCGGACTGCAAGCTAACCATTTCAAGTTTTGATGCGCAAAGCTGCTCTACTGATTCTATTCTTCTCCAAGTTATGGGTGAAATCGCAAACAAAAATTCCTCTGCCCAACGGTTTGTACAGACTTTTTGCCTGTGTGAAACTCAAACAGGTTTTTTGTTGCGAATGATATTTTCCGCTTGATCAAAAACCCAGCTTCTCCTCATTCAGACCCTCCAACTGCGGACTCAAAGCCTGTAAAGCAAGCTGCTAACTCCCAAAAAATTGTTTCTGCCAAGCCTTCTACCCTAACCGTTGTTAAGCCCTCAGACATTTCTGCCGATGAAAAAGCTCCTAAAGGAGTAGCTGCTAAAAGTGAACTGCTTCCTGAATCTGATCCAAAGGTTCTGAAATTAATGCACGTACCTCAACTGCAGCCCCACCTGAAAACAAGGGAGCTCCAACTCTTGACACGGCTAGCTCTGAACCAAGTAATTCTTTACCCGTGCCTGCAAAGTCTTGGGCTAATTTGGTGTCAAAGAATGCAGAGAAATGGGGAGATAAGGTGGCTCAAGTTTCAGGGGTTGTTGTGCCTGCTCCTACACCTGGTACTTCACCTCAGTCAGAATCCAAGAACTCTCAGAAGGATACCGATCCATTTGCTACTCAAATTGTTGTTAGGAATCCTAGAGGTAGCTCTACTACCAAGGGTATCCATGATTTCTTTAGTGTGCATGGTACTATTAAGAAACTTGAGCCTTTTAAAGGTACCTACTTTGTTGAGTATGCAAATTCAGAGTCAGCTACAAAGGCTCTAGCTCAAAACAGGGTTACACATAACGGTGAGACCTTTATAGTAGAGCCTCGTCGCCCTAGTTATATTTCTCAAGGTGGACCTTTTAGTTTTCCTGGATCTAATAGCCCACATGAAAGTCGCCGAGGTGGTGGTAATAACAACCCCAGCCAACGCCGCAATCATCATATATCTGGCGATCATCCTTCTCCTGATAGACCTAGCTTTGATAAGAGTGGACCTGGTGGTAGCAATCGCCATGGAGGAAGTCTTAATAGACGAGCAGTAAAACCTGGTCACCGCCAGGATCAAGTTCTTGATAGGCCCTAGCCTTAAATGGTTATCATCTAAAATTTTGCTCTTCAACTCAAAATTCTTTCCCATCCCTTAACAAAAAGAGATTTCATTCTTAACAAATAGGCTTAAGATTTACTTTTTAAATTTTGGTCATTTTTAAATTTAAAAGTTGTAATGCTATTTAAATTTGGTGAAGCTCTTGGATATTATTTTGTTGGCATGGAACTAAAAAGTCTTAGCCTAGCCTGCTTATATTATCATAGCTTATTTTTATAACTACTATATTTAAATTTTTACAGCTAGCATTTAAAATTATTATAAGCCAATGCTAAATTTGTGGTACAAAATTTTATAGAACTTAATATAGCATGTTATTGTATTCTAAACCAAGGTACTCATTTAAAAAATTTATAAAAAGAATTATCAGACCAGGTAGTTTTATGAATGTATGCTACAATCTAAGCCTTTATAAATAAAGGCTGTGATGTAAGTTAGGAAATTTCTTTTAGAATTATAAACCTGGGAAATACTCAGATAGTCTGCTAAAATATTTAGTATGAAATTAACTCTACAGTTTATGTTAAGTTAACATCTATTATAAATTTAAAGGGTATAGTATGAAAATCACATCAATACAAAGAAACTGCCTTCACAAGCATTTTGGTTGTGCATACTAAACTTTTTTATGAGTTAAGTATAAGGTTAACTATGAGCCCAAGTTACTTGTAACCTTGCAAAATCAAAATGGAAATATTACTATAAGTTATGATTTTAGTTAAATTTAATCTCAAAGATTTGAAATTAAAACATGATATATGATCCAAATTTGATATGATTGCACAAGATTTAATGGGTTTATACTTAAATTAAGTTATATCATACTATAAAATTATCACAAGTTGAACTTGTAACAGATACCATGCTGAACATCTTAAGATCTTGATAGAGTTTGACCATGGGCATATTTGGGTGGTCACATAATTTTTGTGATTATATATAAATATTTTTCTAATAGCAAGGTAGTGATATTTGATTTTAACATTTGTAACAAAAATTGCTAGATGCTTTAGTTTTTGCTTGTTAAGATAGTTAAATTAACTACTTGTCTATAATTATTTATAATTATAATTTAACATTAATTTATATTTCACAAAAAGTAAGCACTTTCTAAACTAGATTGACAATTTTATATATCTTGAATCTTCCACATACTTATAGATGACATAGTAAAAATAAAAATGCTTATTTAGGATAGTTAATTTTATGATGGTTATAGGTGTTTTAAAATAAGCCTTAATAAAATTTCTAGCATTCACCATGCTTTATGATCTATGATCAATTCATAATTGCTAAAAGCCATTTAAAATTATTGTTCTATATTGAATTACATTAAAGACTGATACATATTATCAAAATCCTAAGAAGTATCTACTGGAAGCCCATTGCCCCATCTCAGATTCCATCTTTTAACATATAAATCTAAGAGTCATCTTAGTTTTATATACTAAGCAATACTATTCATAAAAGATACTATATATGACATCTATAATTATTCCTATCTGATAGAGTTTTCTCATCATAAAAATCTCCAAACCCAAATCCATATTTATCTCCTTTATTTTTACCACTTTCTCTAGTAGCTTATTTTTTATGCATCATATTTATATTTTAATAGAAGTATTTTATATGCCAATGAAATAGGTAACTATTTATGTTTACATTTGTAGTTAAAAACATATATTGTTGTCTGGATTTTGCTACACTGCTTTTGTATTTTAAGATTTAATAGGAAAAGACTAAGTTTATCTTATCTATATATATTTTTGTGGTCTTTAAACTTTATCAGTTTATATATTAGTCATGTTTTATTACTAGTTTTTTGATATTAAATGAGAAGAAAAGATTACAACCATTACTTAAATTTTTTAGTATTGTAGTGCCTAACCCAAGAAATGGGTCCTCTATGCATATTTATTTTACTATGTGCCAAAGAAAGTGATGATGAGATAAAAATTCAGTCATGGTCCTGCAGCGTTGTCCTAAGTATCCATATTAGAAGGGGAATGTCATGGTCAGAAAACCCCCAGTTTCTGACTGCCAATAAATAAATATTCTTTTGGTGCTACTGGCAAGCAACCAAAGCAGCCTAACTGAGTAGGAGAGGTTTGGGGCACAGACAGCACCAAAAATTGCCTACTACTGGTTGGTTATGTAAAGTCTTCTGGGTTGGTCTGACCCAACCACATAATCGCTCCTCAAAACCAAACACCCAAAAAAGACCACAGGTATGAGAGATATGCTAACCCTGAAACAACCTTTATTTTTATTCAGAATCATAAAAAACAAAGGTGCCCACTGACCAGAGCTCATCTGGGGAGCCACCGCCAATGCTCCCCAGGTAGGGAATGCTAAAGTTAATTAGAATTCTGAAGTGAACTTCAGAATGGTCAGGCATGCCTTATAAAGGCAGCTCTTTAGGGCCTCACACAAGTCATTGATTAGGCTCACACAAGCCTAAACTACAACTTGGGTGAGGCACAACTCATTGCCCAAAATGATTGAACCAAAAATACTTAAAAATGATCTGACTCAGATTGGGAAAATCTGAATCCAAGTTATAATGTAATGATTGAGACAAACTTGATCATTACAGGAATAAAGAATCAGATGGATTTTCATCCAGCATTAGTTTCTTCAGGTGGTGGGAAAAGGAAGATAAAAGGGATAGAGTGTCAGCGGTGTGGGGAATAAAGAGAAAGAGGTGAGTGTTCTCTACATTGATGAGTCCAGCAGTGTGCATTGCCTTGATGTATTAGGTGAATTGGTATTCAGCAAAGGTAATAAGTTAGGGCATACAAGTGTTTGACTTGATGCATTGGTGAGTTTGAGAGTAGTTGGGGTCAACCAGTGATGACCTTGCCACATCTATGCGCATGCAGCCTTCTTCAAATACATTAATTTCAATATCAAATTTTTCTTCATTGGGAAAATCTATATAGATTATTGATGGGAATCCCCTCACAAAGTGGCTCAATTGCCATAAGGAGGGCTTGGTGGAGGAGGGATTTGGTTGAAGCAGATTCTGCTTTGATAGCCTTTTTATAAATATTTTTATAAACTGGAAATATATTGTGAGGACAGAAACAGTGGTGAGGAGTTGAATTGGGGAGGGTTATGTTTAGATTAATGACCTGTCAAAGTCAGGTTTAATTCTGTAGGTACATTCTTCATTGTCAATCAGTTTGAAAGTGTACTAAAAATTTGTTACTGCCAGCATGGGGGCAGCAACAGGAGTTGGTTGGGTGGCAGATGCTGATTGGCCACACACACTAAACTACAGTAAATCCATCAGTGCATGAGTTACAATCTGCTCTGTAATGGTTCTGGGGTCAATCCTGGTTGGGCAGAAAAGTGGGAGCAATGCCCTTGGTAGGTGAGGATGGGGAGGAGAATTAATCCCCATTTAAAAATATATTTAAATCAGTGGTGGGGTTAACGCCAGAGGAAGGAGTGGCTGAAGCAGCTTCCGTGGAAACTGCTGGGTATTTGCGCTTCAAATGGTTAATTTTGAAGCACAAGGGACAGATGGCACAGCGGTTTTTGATGCTCTCAGAAGGAATGATCAGGGGTGGATCTGATCATGGTGTGGGAGGGGTGTGGTGGTATTGTGAGGTGAGTGTCACATCAGAAGGGGCAGATCTTTGTAAATGTGTGAGGCCTGGAGAAACAATCATCACCTTTGGGAACCATGGACTGTAGGATGGCATTGGCATCATAGTCAGCCAAACCCTTTGTAAATTTGAGGTGGAGGCATTCAGGGGAGAGGTGGTAGGGCAAACTTGAAAAATAAACCAAGTGTGGTCTCATCCAGTAAGTGAGTTCAGATAGTAGGGATGGGTGTATTTTTATATGCTAAAGGCAGCTGTTCTGCCATCATAGCATAGGCTTCACAAGAGAAGCTTAGGTTAAAGTACTCTTGAAGGGGTGAAAATCTATGAATTGTCAGTTTTATAAACTTCCATGGACATCTCAATGATGGCTGCGCTCATGTAGGGAAAGAGTTTCCCATACTCAGCTTGAAGGAAAAATGAAGATTGCTCTGAGGGAGACTAGTGGTTTTTAAGAACCACATGGGAGCGTGAGGTGGTGAGCTAGGCCCCAAGGCATGACATAGCAACCAGAAGTGTTCATGGGCCTAGCTTAACCATCCCAGATTAAGTTTGTTAGTGTCAAATAAACGCCAGGAGTTGATGCATTGCCACCCCACATGTGGGCAGCAGGCATCAATTGATTTGATATAGGGTAGGATTGGTGCAGGTGAAAAGTATTTGAGTGTAAAAAGATTATATTCTATTTTAATTTTATTAAGTAAGTGATAGAAGAAAAGAGAGATCTTTATTACTTAATAATCTGCATCATTAGTATCTTATATCAGTAATAAGGAAATATCAACAATTTCTCATAGACCAAAATCCATGGGACCTATTGGCGGAGGTTGATGAATCAGGTAACGTTCTCATTAGTGAGCATTCTGGTCAACCTCTCAGCCAATACAATTATGGTCAGGCCAACTTTTTCCTTCCTGACTTTGATGAAACCCCACCCCCAGACATTTCACTCCTCTGCCCAATGCAGCCCCCTACCAAAGTGACCACCAGCTCACCTTAGCTGCGGTGGCCTCTCCCCAGTGCCCAACCCTATGCAAAGCAGTGTCCCAATCAGTGGCTCAGTTCCAGCTAGGCCTGCCCACCCTCTTCTTCCCCCCAACTTCCCTGAATCTACATGCAGTGAATTCTCAAAGTTATTTGATGATGGTGAAGCTGCCATCATGAATGTCACAACGCTTGCTGAATTCAACCCTTTGGCTAAAATCACCTGCCACAGTATCTCCCTTTTTGCCCAACTTCCCAAAGCCTGCAAAGAAGCTGAAATTCTTGTTGCAGCATTTGTTGAAGCGCTCTACCGCGCTAATCTTAATGAGGAGGTGGAAAACTTGTACTACACTGACTTCCACCCACACTACGCGGATGCCCCAACACCCTGGCTCTCCACTTTGATCCACTACTTTAATCAAAATCCCATGATCAAGGTGCATATGTCTGAGGACCAACCCCCTGACCCCCTCACCCTCTGCCATGGTAAATTAATGGTTTCCGCTCCCCGCCTGGTTAGTAGTTTTATTTCTTTCCATTCATTTTTGAGCAGTTTTTTTTGTTTCGATTTTGGTATTGTCCATCCCCTGGTCAGCATACCTCAAATGAATTTTGACTTTTAAAATAACAATGATTCTTAGTATGATTTAAACTATACTTTTTTGATGATGATCAGGAAGCTTTAACCAATTTTGTAGAGTTATTATACATATATAAAAATTATTTGTCCTCTTTACCTACTAGCATAATTTTTATCTCATTGACTTATTGTTAGTATATAGCTTTTGTGATACTTGCTGCACACAATGAAGTTAGTATATGAATCATCTTGAATATAAACTAAGCTTAGTAATTTTTTAAAGTTTAATACTATCTAAACTTTAACTTTTTGTACATGCTTAATTAAAATATGGCTAGTAACATTCAAGATGGTATCCTAGAACCTCCATTATTTAAAGTTAGACTGTATATGTATTTCCCTCTTGCTTACACAGTTTTTATAATTATTGGATCACCTATCTCAAAAATGGTTCTCCATGATAAATAATTATATATTTTATTTAAGCTGACATTTTTATGATTTTTTACAATTTGATACAAGTAGTATAGATTATTGAAAGTTATGTTTTTGTTATAAGTCCTGGTTTATTATCCTGTATAACTAGTGGTTAATAGTTAATTGCACCTATTAAAGGACTTAAACCTTTAAAAAGTTTTCTTAAGAATAACTTCTCTGTAGCTTACTTTTATATGATAAACAGATGTATATAGAACACTTTGCCTATACAACACAGGTCACCTCTTATGTTAAAGAATATTTGAGGTGGATTGACCTTAGGACAAATATCACACCAAGAATTTTTCTAGCCAGTAAAGGTTTTGAACTCAAAACCTGCATTAGGGCAGAAGCAGTTTTACCTGCCAGGCTAACCACTCTTCACCTCTTATATTAATCTGATGTAAATTTAGTAAGTATAGCCTAAAGATAGAAACAATAACAACTATAGTTATTGATATACAAGCCTTAAGCATAGAACCAAGATTATGCTCTAGAATAAATTATTTACAATTAAGGAAGGTTACTTATCAATGCTATCAATATGAGAATTAAGTAATTTTGGATGAAAGAACTATGTAATATATATTTATACATATGATAAAGTAACTATAACACATAAATAATCAGTAAGGTTAAGATATAAAGCTATTGGATCACTAATACCATGAATCTTAAAGCTATACTTAATTATATGTCATAGATAATAGCTTAAAATGTATCATATAAAGTGCCTTGTTATAGGCAAATATAAATATTTTAAGTTATGTACATATTCCTTTGAAAAAGGCTGAAATCAAGTCAGTCCAGACAAATATTAATCCTGACTCAAAATTCTCTATGAACTTTGGAAGATTCTGATTAATGAAACCCTGGATTGTATCATTGCCTCAAAGAAATTAAAGAGCCAAATAGATGCAGAAACCCAACTTAAAAGTAGCAATTGTCAGATTAGTTTATCCCCCTTTTGGTTGGGACCACATAGTGCTAATAAAGAGTGGCAATTGTCCTCCCCTCATTGCTCAAAGGCTTCAGCTCCTCTGAGACTTTGGGAAGAGTTTCTAATCACAAGGGGCTATACCATGTTGAGAACATTCTGTACAAAAACTATAAACATTGAATCTTTTGAAAAATAATGTATGTCATTTACTTTGTCATGCCCTTAATTACTGCCAAAGTGCAAAGATCCTAATGGTGAAATATTTCATTAAGTCAAACGCTGGAGCTAATTTGACTCATAAATGTTTAACCTTCAAAAAAACTGACAATTAAACTTAATTTGTAAAGCTGGTGCTTTCTACCATGTCTTTCTGAGGCAACCAGGTAAAGATATACCTTCCCAAAAATGGACTGTACCAACAAAGAAAATATTCCTCATCATGAGGAATAATTGATTGTATCAAGATGGGTTCATTATGGCCAACAAATATATGTATTCCCTACATGAGAATATTACATTTCAATAAACCAACATACTTTTAATATTATGGCCCCTGATGAAGCAACCTATCAAATACAATCAGCTGAGGTTACTTAAAAATTTGTAAGCTATGTTCTATGGAACTCTACAACCTGGTCAGCGAACAAATAGGGCTTGCTTTACCCTGGTTGATATATAATTTATGTTTCCATACACCACAGCTATCCTTCTGAGAACAGCTGTGAGAGTTAATCAAACTGACGCCTATATCCAACTATTTGTTCACCCAGCTCTTCATCATCAATTAAAATTGTTAGGGTTGCATTATACGGAATTTTAGCACCTATTTAGCCTCAACCACCAACTTCACTCTCAGCTCCTTGAACTGTATGAGACTTCCTAAAACTTTGGCCAGGAAAATAGTGAAGATATTGTTGACAACTGAAGAGAGAATTCCAAGAGGCAAGGTCATCTAATAAAACTTGATTGCAAAATTGGTTATTATCTGTATGATGAGATCTCCCAGAAGCTCACTAATGCTAATTTGTTAATAAGAGCATGATTTAATAAAAACGTTGACCAATTTTGACCCAACTATCAGATCAACAGCAGCTCTACAATGTTCAGATCAAAAACTTAACCAAACAAATTCACCAGCTTAGCAAAGTAGCCTATGCTTGTATTGCTACAAAATTGACTGTCATCAGTGGCCCCACAGGCCAAATGAGCATGAAGGGCTGGAAGGTCCTGAAGACCCTAGTGGTCCTGAAGGCCCAGAAGGCTTTAGAGGCCCCTAGGGGCCTAGCACTATGACCATGCGAGAGGAGGATAACATATCTCAAATTTCCAATTTGAAATGACAATTATGGGAAATATCTCAGGGATTTTGGATGGATGTTGAAGAAACTATATCAACTTTAATCTAACTCTGACTGCTCTTCATGACAAGATTTACATTCTAAAACTAGCATGTTTTGACGTGGTTGCTCAACATCAGGCTAATCAAGCCGCCATGGAGGACAATATTGAATGCCTAACTTTTCAGATTCAAAGCTTGAAAGCCCACCATCAAATGACTTTACAAAAAGTTGCCAACTAAACTGCTGACAATCAACATCTTTTACAACTTTATAGATCTAAAGCTAGTATTGATCATTGGAGGAACTTAATTCTTAACATAAAAGATTATGTACATATCTTCAAGAAGCAGATAAACCAATTTTGTATAGCCAACCCTTTGATACTGAACTTTCAAAATTTTCAGACCTTTGACCCCTGCTTTCCATGTCCTATTTGAGATGATTAACTCTTTTAAACCTACTTTCAATAAAAATTATGAGCCAGGAACAGAGAGAATCAAAAATTCTTTTTTTGCCTATAAGAATGTCATGGAATTAGTCACAGACTAACAGAAGATGCAACACATCCAGGTCTGCCTTGACAGTAGCGCTCACAAAATCATTTTCCCTACTTTAAAAGAATGCAATTTTTGGGAGCAAATTAAAAGAAGCCATCATTAAGGAGTTTGGGAGCAATTTGTCTCTATCCGACTGCAAGAAAGCGTTCATGAGTATAAAATAGAAAAAAGAGAAACATATTAAATTTGCTAACCATTTCTACTTTGAGGCACAGGCTTAAATGCTTGAAACTGAGTCACCCTGGATGATGTGATTGCTGCATAGTGTCCAAATTCTCCTTTCATGGCACTCTGATGCTCCATTTTACAACCATTGAGAAGCTGTTCAAGATGATCCTTAGTATTAAAGAGACAATCATGGAATTACCTGATTCTGATAGTCACCATATATTTTTGACTAAGGGATTAAAACCTCATATTCATGCTGCAGGCTGAAATCCCAAATTAGTCTTGAGAAGGATCCCTGATCTTATTGTAGCTTCTAAAATCACCATGAAAGACAACATTGGAAGAAGAAATCAGATTAGGAGGGAAAAGTGGCGTCAGCCTAGGGCGCAAGGCAACTTATGCTGATGACCCTGCGCCTCAACAATTTGATACTACTTTTACTCATGAATGTTTTGTCATTTATGCTCCTGACGCCCTTGATGTCTCTGACAGTTTCACTAGAATAAAAATTATCCTTCTTCCTATCCTGTTGTAGATTCCATTTATTCTATACAACATTTTAGACCAGAAGTCACCTATGTAGAGTTTTAGTATATAAAATGGAAGTCACTGCCATTATCAAAACGCCTCACTGGTTAATGTCATTTTTCCCCATTTAATGAAGAAAATCAAGATTGCTCCTGATCTGGATCATATTATGGAATATGGGACTGCCAGTCCTGCCTGCACTCAATCCATCAGAGCTTACTCATCCTATTCTATATGGATTAGGTCCTTATTAGTATCAGCCCCTGCTATAGTCTTGCATAATAATAACTATGAACTGCTTATTGGGACTCATTTCCTGTATGTTTTCAATGCTCAAATTAGCTTCAAAAACATGTATTTCATCATCATAGGATACCACATTCTGCTTATCATCAAAAATTATCCTAAGGAAAAGGGGAGGAAAAAACCTTAGAGCTGCAGTTAGAAGTTTTAAATCTCTAGAAAAACTGTATATCAAGTGATGGGCCATAAATTTACTCTTTCACCCCCAGTGGTGGATGATTCATATGGATTGTTCATTTTTACCATTAACAAGACAACTATACCTTCAAGTCTCAAGTTTAGTGTAAAGATAAATTCAAGTAATTGTATCTACCGCTCATCTTTCAGAAAATTTATGTGATAACTAATCAATCAATTTGAGAATCTTTGGCCAGCCCAGCATACTTGACCATGTATATTAGAGGACCATAACTGTATTAAAGCAAATCTTATTGAACAGCCTTTGATAATTACTTGGAACCACCCAGTTGCATATCTTTATACCTTACTAATAGAATATGTCAACTCTGTCTCTGCATGTGGATCATTAGCCAATTATGAACTTATAGAGGCTTCAATAATCACATGAGTAGATGATAGGTTTAGCAACACCTTAACTAGTGATTAACAGCAAATGGAAGTTTCCTTAATGGATGAGTATTATAACTATCAGGATTTCAGCATAGTAATAAGGAGTTAAGTACATCTGATGATGGGATCTGAACCCAATCCAAAGATATAGTCAATACTATTTTCAGGGATTTTCAATTAAATGCAAGGCCTCCCAATATCAGAGTTGATACTAACTTATGTGATTATATATTGCTCAACAGAAACCTCCCAATATTGTGAGTTAAAACCTGATCTATGAAACAATTGATACTGTTTAACAGAAGTAACCGGAATGTTGCATAATCCCTGATTGCTATTTAGTATAGATCTTAAATTACAGCGCTTGAGGATTTCACCCTGAAAAAATTCCCTTAAAACTCCTATATTTTTTTGGTAGTAAATAAAAGTTAATCTTTTAGCCGCTCATTTTGGCTTTTCACTATCAGTATAGTGACGTTCTTACTTGAATATGTCAACCTAGGAGTTTTTCCCTTGGTTAAAATCTTTAAGTTAATTAAGTGAACTATTTCTATATCCTTAATCCAGGATTTCAGGTTTTCTGGACTCTTCTCATAGGATAAGTGAATTAACACCATCTAGATCCTGACAAAACTGGCACTCCCTGCCAGGTTATATCCTGAGTTCCTGGTGAAACTATTAATGAAATAAACAATAACAATTTGGCATCAGATACCTCCTCAGATCGTGATGCTGCTCTTCTCAGTGAATGGCCAATTGGTATGAACATAGGAGAAATGACAGTGACTCACAACCCTTTATTTACAACATCTTTGGAGGTGAACCTCCCTTCTCCTCCTATGTAGAGATATAACAATTACAAATCTTTGACTTCACTGTAGCTCTCCAGCTCCTTTTTTTTGGGACCTTCATCCCTGGAGGTCAAGAAAATTAAAATGAGCCTTAATGGTATAGTCCCTATGATGAATTTAGTTGATAGTTCCTTAAAGATGGAGAACATGTCAGACAGGACGTTTGGAATGCTATTTGCATCAATTTGTGCATAACACTCTGAATCATCTTCAAAAATAGCCAGATTCCATCATTAGAGGCTACTGCAGCATTTACAGTTACTTAGACTTTAAATTTACAACTCTTCCAATTATATCAATCTGCCTCTCTCTTTGGCAGTAAAAACTGAAGTGCCATATTTAATAAATTCACAAATCACCAACAAGAAGCAGGTTATATTAACACATCTGGATGAGGGAATCATGAGATTCAATTGTATTAAACTCTCTAACAGTATTAGATAATTAGAAGTTGTTATTTGTAATCAGATCAGAGATTGTATCATCAAAGTACAAACTCAAATTGATAACTTCATGTCTTCCATGGATGAACGCCTCAGTTTTCTCAAAAGTTAATTTATGATATGTGCAATTATCAGGACAACATTTGTTCCTCCAGACTACTGGGGTTGACAGGTGACGCTGGCCCTCCTGGAATGCCTGGCGAGCCCAGAGCCCCTGGTCACGATGGCCAAGCAGTGACGTGGCCCTCTTAGACCCCATGGGCCACTGGGACCCCCTGGCCCTCCTGGACCTAGAGCTGATCTCAAAATCCCTGGAATCACCTCCTGTCATTAATATGGAATATTCAAAATCTTGATGTCCAAGTCAGACGCATAGCTCAAGGAGCTCAACTCACTTGATAATGAGCCTTTCCACCCTAAATTTTTTTCTGGACGCTCATCATGAACATCTTGAAAACTTGGTTACCCTACTCACTGTAGTATGAGGCTTGAAGCATTGAATTCTAGCCACTGAGGAACACCAAATTGAACTTTGAGATACAAATGCTAATTTAAAAAAAATGAAATTTAGCAATTAACTCATCTCTTCACCACAAAATCAGCTCTTTGGGCTGCTTATTATTGAGTATTTTAGTTTTTGAAGAGATCTATGACTTATAAAGTCAAGCGGATGCTCTTTATCCCCATGAATATACTCAAGATATCATTTCCTTTTTAGGAAAAAGAGCTACCCCATTTTTAGCCCATGTCATTAATACTCCAACCCCTCCAGATAAACGTTTAAACCTTCATTCAAAGAGAAGTACATACCAGGTGAAGAGAGAATTTTCTCCTTCATAATTATTATTAGAGTGCCATGGAAGACGCCACTGATAAACAACAGCTTAAACACCTGACAAATTGTCTTAGCCACATAGCTCAGGACATCATGGTACCTCATCTGAAGGACTGCCATATGTGGAATGAAGCCAAGCCTGCTCTGCTTTGGGAATATGGGAGCGACATAACCTTGTCCACTAGAAACAGACATTTATGGGAATCAGCCTTTACATGGGGCAAAACCATTAATGAGTCCAATCACTAATTTTATCTTGAGGCTCATACTTTGGTTGAAGGGAATCATCTTATCATGGACAATTCTATCACTGCCTCTCTTTCATCATTCAAAAATATGCCCAATATCTTGTTTTATTTTAAGTGGTTAATCTAACCTTATGTTGCTTCTGAATGTCAAAGATGCCGTCTTGGAAATTCCTGCTAAATTTGAAAACCAATTGAGCCACCCCATTTTTAATTATAAATATTGACCTCAAGTATTAGTAGTATCGCCCCTGACTTGCCTACTCCAGAGATATCTTGAAGTTATTGAAAGAAAGATAGACACACCTAAACCATTGCCACAAACTTCTTCACAACACGGCAGCAAAAGATCAGCCATTATAGGGCAAGATGCTCCCTCTACTGACAACATTCAAATGCCTCAACCTTCTAGCTCTATACCCAGTACATTGGGATGTTTTGTGTTAACTGATCCTGATAAATTTGAAGTACCTCTTGCTATTCAAGGAGAAAAAGACTAAAGCTCTTTTATTTTTACATTGGTCAAATATTTGATCAAACTCTTGCTGTCAGCTCCAAAAGTGAGAGTCTAACATTCATTGACAAAATTTCAAACACATTGGAAACACTGAGCTTGTTAGCAGCAAAATCCTCCACTTGCCTAACTACAATTACCTAACAAAAGTTTATTAGTCATCAATTATCCATTCATATCTTTGATATCACGTGGAGAGATAGTCGTTCACAAGTTTAAAGTCCTAGATATAATCAATACCAGTATTCCAGTTAACATTATATCTTCCTGACTCATCCATAAATTAAAAATGGCTCCAGATTTGATTCAAAAAGCTGAATATGGAATGGCAGGGATTTAATCTACTAGGGAAACCAGGCTTATTTTGTATTACCCTTCCAATTCAGAAAATTATTGATTACTGCTACCGCTATTGCATTAGAAAACAGTAACTATGGTTTTCTTAATGGAGTACAATTGATGCTGGAGTTCAACTGCACTATCAATCATAAGAAAAATACCTTTCTATCTTAGGTTATCAGATAATTTAAATATCAGAACTCCCAGTCAAGTAAAAGGGCCAAAAAATTGAACATTCCTCCTCAAATATCCCTCCTTGATTTACAAAGTCAATTACAAAAGCTTAAGGGTAAAACTAAGTTACCACCTGAGGCTGTGGATGCCAAAGACAGGATTCCTCTACATGCCCCATCCTATTATACCACCTGGATCTCAAGCTATTTTAAACTTAGGAACTAAGATTAACATTCTGTCTAACAAAATTTCTAGAGTTACACGGACTTTTAACCCTTCTATCTGAGAAGCGTTGACCTGTCTAGGAATTTTTGATCCCGCCTATGGGAAATCTATCTCCATTCCATTTGGAAACTTAACGAATTGGTCCCTCCAAGTTTCTCAAAATTCTCTCCTCGCCTATGTCAAACTCTATCCTATTGAAAATTGTGGATATAAGAAAATTTGGTTCTCTACAAGATTTAAGGTTTGATCACCTACCCAAACAACTTTTGTCAAAAGTAAGATTGGGGGCAGCCTCAACCCAATGAACGCCAGATTGTAGAAGCCCTCCTTGAGGAGTGTCAGGCATTACCATTTTCTTTATGAAGCCTCTACTAGGGGTCACGACTCTCAATATTTAATTATTGGTGAAAGCCAAATTAGGCTCCCCATTTACTTGGTTTTAGCTCATTTGAAAATTTTGGATCATCCCAGATAAACTTATTTATCAATCTGAACGATTTACCAGTTTAAAACTATTGAATGTTTGATTCCAATAGTAATTCAAGATCTGTGATTACTGGTGACTTAAGCTGAGAATATTAACCTCTAATTTACTATTGTTCAAATTATTACTAGTATTATTATTATATCAGCAATCAATAATGAGAGTTTTCTAAGCGAGGCATTCATTTGCCCTATAATGCTTTGAAATTTTTCCCCTGCTTATCATGGATTATCACTCTTTCCTTTAGCCTTAGCACTTTAGATAATGCAAGGCTACCTTTAATAACCTTAGTTTTTACCTTATTATAACTAATATAATATCATTTATATTTTACTAATCTAATTTATTATAATTTAATATATGTACTCTTCTCCACAAAGAGTCAAGGTTGGTAAACTTAAAAGAACTTTGCCCCTTTGACTTGGGCAGGGTGACGTACTAAGCATACTACACCTGCCCTATTGTTGGATTCTGGCTGGCACTATCTGAGCATTCAAATGGCTAGAGTTTTACAACACTGGTTCTCACTACAGGGTCTCCTGTATACTCCTAAGTTTCCGCCTTTACCTAGAGAAGGGATCTCTACTTTTCACGCCGGGCCAAGATCCTGAGGAACTTTATAAAATGGCAGGCCTAATGCAACCCTCTAGTGGAACTGGATGAACCTTCTATTATTGGATTAAGTTCTATTGGGGACCTCTGAAACTATCACAGAGGTTAAGTTATAATTTTATGTTGTCCAACTAAAAAGCCCTGCGAATCCATCAGCTCTCTTGAGCTCCCAGCGCTCTTTCTGGGGCCTACTCCCTGATGCCATCTACCAACGCCAGTGAATTTCCTGGGGCCAATCCCCAATGCCAGAAATCAGTGATAATGACCTTTCTGGGGCCATCCCCAATGCTGACCATTAATGCTGATAATCTTATGAGGATAATCCTTGATGAAGGACAATTTGAGCCTGCCCATCCCCTTAAAAATTTTAAAGGTGGTAAAATGTAAATCTCTTAATTGAGAGTATAAGTCAGGATGTGACTCACAGCCCCTGGTTCTTTCTCAGCCCCAAGTTCTGACTGCTCACCCGCGCCAAACCGCTGCCAGTTACTTCAGTCAACAACGGATTTCAGATTCACATCTCCTCTGATGTGACGCTGTTCATAGGTGAAAGGTGGTATCACCAACCTCAACCCAAATGCCAAAATTATAAAGTTTTGCATGTGCAGATTGCTGAAGTTTCGACCTACTTCAGGTGATCTGGTTCTTCTGGGATTAAAGTCAGAGTTAAAAACGTATATTGTATGAATACAAAAGACCAGATGGTGATATTTATTAAGTTATGAACTCCTTAGAGATAAGACTTCAGGGAATATTCTCCTTTTGAGCACTTGTAGAATGGCTTCCAGCCTTATTATTCCTGATCACAAGTATTTCCTTGACTTAATACAACTGAAAAGTATTAAGTACAAAAAGCTTGTATATTGTAAGCTCCCAAAAGATTATTGGACAAAAAGATTGTCCTTTGTCTAGTATTAAAGAGAAGTTTTAGTGTTCTATGTTACCCACATCTTTACCCATGACATCCTGACTTGCATCTCCACTTAACCAGCAGTTTGCGGTGCAAGTTTTTAGAGGTTCTACAATACATTAAAAGTCCTGCTGTAACCCAGCTCAGCCTTATAATAAGTGTCTCAATGTCACAATTACTTCAGGACAGCGTTTTATCTAAAGCGTATTAAAATAGCTAGACCATCACTCCTCTTGAGCAACAATAGCGCATACTAAGGCAGTTCACACCACTAATTAGTGATTAGTTCAACCATAACTCAATTGACATTAAAAACTAATTTTGACATATACTAAAAAGGCCCCCAATCCTGGGTCATCAAGTCAAATATTATTAAGTGAAGCTGCTATAACGCAAATCTAAAGTTACATATGTACTTAGAATACTTTTTCTCCTTAATTGCTGATATGTTCAACATAAGATATAATAAATTTGGAGTAAGCCTGTATAACATTATTTCTCCTATCAAATCTACCTGACGACTCAGGTCCAATTAACCATTCAACACTCCCTTACCTTGACTGGACAAAAGCAAGGATATCTTTCCTTCTTAATAATGATGTCCAATTTTTTCAAGATCCTCTAAGTATGGTTGCTACCTTAGAGCCTTTCTTCCCAGGATCTGCATGTCTTCCCAAGGATCAGTTCTTCCATTCAGCGCGCTATAGTTAATTCAGGCAACTACCTTCACTTTCCCAGGCCGTTTAAACTAGTTATGCTATATAGGTTATTGAAGGTTTATCTTCTAGGCCAGCCGTGACTCTGTCAGCACTCATCAAACCCAAGTCAGTCCCCTTGGCTTTGAGTTCCTTTTAGTAAACGTCTAAAAATCAAAAATGACTTCTTTGACCGCCTCAATAAATATTTTTGGTCCCATGGACTCCAAAAATAAAGAAATTTTCATTTGGCATTGATTCCCAGAAGACAGTATTCTTATTCCTAAAAACTTTTTTCACTGCTTCAAGTCTTCCCTTCTTATAGCCTTATTTTTTCCTTTTGTACAGGCTGCGTGGCTACTTCAGGTTTTGTTGTTGATTTGATGTATGAAATAATGGAAGTCTACATGTCCTCCACACTTGCATCTGAGCCTAGCGGTGCTACATTCGATATGTTTGAAGGCAACCAGGCTCTACTCTTTTCTAACTATGTCTCTAAGCTCTGGTGCACTCCAACAGTTCACACCAATTTTCACGTTCCATTGGGCATTAAAATTGTGCTTCAAAGGATCATCATATCCTTCTGATCTTATGGGAATCCTGCTTGCTAATGCTCTTAGGTGCCAATGTTTGGAAGTATTCCAAAACGGTTTTTTATTTATTTGTGCCAATTAATATGGCAGACTCACTATATATAAGGGTAAGTCAAAAAGTAAATGAAAATTTTTAAAAAGGAACTTTTTATTGTGAAAACAAGATGACAAGTAACATCATTTCTCTACATAATCTCCCTCAATTTCTATGCACTTGGTCCATCTCTTGACAAGCTTCATAATTCTGTCCTGGAAGAAGATTTGTGGCATTGTGAACAGCCACTCATGCACCGCCTCCACAACCTCATCATCTGACAAAAATTTGGATTCATGCAGGTGCTCCTTCATTGGACCAAAAATGTGAAAATCACTTGGAGCTAGGTTAGGACTGTACGGCGGATGCTCCAGCATCTCAAAACCAAAATCTTAAATTCACTGGATCGTTTTCCCCACAGTATGAGGACGGGCATTGTCCTGAAGCAAAAACACACTTTTTGAAAGTTTTCCTCGCCTCTTTGTTTTTATTTTGGGCTTCAGAACTCGCAGTAGCTCACAGTAGCTGTCACTATTCACTGTTTGACCTTTAGGAGTGTAGTGAATTAGAAGTGGACCTTTCATATCCCAAAACACTGTCATCATCAACTTTCCTGCAGAAACTTGTCTTTTGAACTTTTTTGCTGTAGGTGAGGATAGATACACGACCATTTTTAAAGTGATTTATCCACTCATAAATTTTGCGTTCACTAAGACAGCTCTCACTGTACTGCTGCTGAATTCTGAGAATAATCTCCGCAGGTTTAGTCCCTTCAGAGTGCAGAAAATGTACCACTCCCCTCATTTCTTCCTTGGTGCACATGGACAACGGGGCACTCATAATAAAATGCCCTGAAATCACTACAAATGGAGTTGAGCACTGAAACAACACAGCTAAAGAACAAAAAAACTTTGAGGTTATGATATGTCATTGTTCAGTCAGTGCTGCCATTCATTGCAGCAGGGAAAATAAAATTTGCCTTTACTTTTTGACTTACCCTCATAAAACTTACAATAAATAAGAAATATACTATTGTCAAAAAGGAGCTCAGATGTGAAAGAGCAATCCTTTATTAAATGCCTTCCCCTAGTATTTAGGGTCATTGAAGGCTAATAGTGGGCTCAGAATTAAATTTGGTACTGGGTGTATTGAGGCTTAAACACATTACTGTTTTGACCAATCAGCGCTCCATAAATTCTCCCCACCTTGTCTGGGCTTGACCCATTATGATTGTTTCAACGCTGGTAGGATAAAACCATGGGGTAGAGATTCAATATAGCGCACCCAATCTTACATCTTAAATGGTAACTTCTCAAGGCTGAACTCCTCCATCTTTGGCTCATTATTAGTGCTTGGCCCCTTCAACTCTGGGGGGCATTCTGACAAGGGTTGGGAGAGACAAGGGCAACTCAATCTGCCCTGGTCAATGGAAGGAAAGGAGTAAAACGATTACTCTGAGTCAAATCATCTTATCAAGAGCCAGGCGATTTCATATGCATTAATTTTGAACTATTTTCACCCAAAACATTTTTCTCTTGAAGCTAAGAGGGCAACTGTTTAACATCACCCCCCTCAAGAACGTTGGGATATTAGGGCCATAGGAAGCGTCAGGTACCCAGTTGCTGATAATCCCTTTCTCAAAGGATTTGATAGAATACTCTGAACCTCTCTTGTAAGTGATGATAAAAGGGCCTTACCAGCTTAACCCAAGCTATCATTTCTAGGAGTGATGCGGTTATGATAATACAGAATCAGGTCAGACACTTGGAAGGAAGGTAGGAGGCCCAGAGCTCATTGGCAGCCTTCCCTTCATTGGTTACAGTTTAGCTAAATTGGTCATTGTTTAATATTGGAGCTGGATGATGCGCTGAGCCAATCTTCTCATGGCTTTATCAGGTTCCTCAACTCTAGAGGAGAAAACATCTTTAGCTAAAATGGCAGTTATTCTCTGTACCCGCCCATACAAAACCCAGAATGAGGAAATTTTAAGGATCTGATGATAAATAATCCGGTTTGCCATAAGAGCACTAGATAGGAATTGATCCCAGTGAAAATGATCAGAGGATGTCATTTTACGCAGGATGGAGACCAAGGTTCCATTTGCTCTCTCCAAGGCTACATTGGTAGAGGAATTATATGGAGCCAAGAAAAGTTGTTGGGCTCCCATGGAAATAACTAAGATTTTGACTACTCATAAGGTAAGTTCTTACCATTGTTGCAGAGTAGTACTTGGGGACAGCCATAACAAGTTAAAAATGTTTTGATGTAAAAACGTGGCAGTGACCTTGGCCGTTTGGGCTGGGAGAGCCACGGCTTTAATCCACTTATTAAAATGATCAATCGTGACTAGGATATATCTGTTTCCACTGGTAGTCTGAGGGAGGGGACCTACCACATCCAGGCTGATGATATGGAAAGGTTGTTGGGGGGGTAGTTGGTTATTTATATCTAGTCTTAAAACTAGACTGCTCCTTACATGTGAGGCAGGCTTTCAAACTTCAACAATAGTTTCCATAATGCCTTCCCAATGGTACCTCTCCCTAATACACTCATAGGTTTTCTTTGCTCCCCATGACCTAGGGTAGAGTGAGCTTCCAGGATAGCAGGTATGCGTTCTGAGGGCTGAAGGTAAGGCAGCCACTTTACCCCACCTGCTTATACAACTTTTAGCTCTCCACTTTAGTGTTGTTGGAGTGCCAGGATAACATTTTCTGGACAGGCTCATCCTCATCCTCCCATTCATTGGGAGTCATTAAAAGGTCATATAATCTCTCCTCCTCACTATTATACAAGTGCAGGACTGGAAGCCAAATTACCCATCAACATTCATGTGGCAGGTTCCAGCACGGTGTTCAATCCTCATGTCATAATGCTGGAGCTTTAGAGCCCAGCGTGCTAACCAGTTAGTAGGATCCTTCATGTTTTGTAAATGTTTCAGAAAAGCATGGTCCATAACCACCGTTAAGGTAGTTCCTTAAAGGAAAAGATGGTAGTGCTTCACAGCTAATTAAATGGCAAGGCATTCCTTCTCCATAACGCTATAGTTGCTCTCTGCCTTGGACATCATCTTGTTAAAGTATAAGATAGGATGATCTACCCTACTTTTATTCAGTTGAGCCAAGATAACCCCAACAGCATAGTATGAAGCGTCAGTAAATAAGATGATAGGTTTTTCATAGTCTGGGTGCCGCAGGATAGAACGTTGTTGTAGCAGTTGCTTTAGTGTATTAAAAGCGGCCTTCTGTTCCTCACCCAAATAGAAAGTAATTGTTATAAAATCAGCAGTATCAATAGATATGTTGGCGGACTTTGCATAGGGTTTGACCCACTGAGCAATCAGGACCAACGATATGAAGATTGTTGTCCTCAAAACAACAGAAAATAACTTAATATAAAATATGGAGCACTAGCTCCCACAATCTCTTTTATTTAATATGCATAATCCTGTGGATTCTTTTTGTTTCGCTTTTCTTCTACTTACTTAACAACAACCCTCCTCTTGATCGCCCATCTCGCTTATATTACAGAGGCTTGGATTATACCACTCTCATAGCTTGGACTTTTCAGTTCCACCAATTCTCCTTGTTTCAGCTGGTTATTCTTGAATTTACTATCGCCTTAATAGTAGGCGATTTAAATTGTAATCATCAAATGTCACCATCACCTTATTTAGAGGTGAACCAATAATAAATCATTATATCCAATACAGCCTATTAAATTCCAATATTGCCTCATTTTGAAGCGCTTAGATTACCACTACCAGTTTGATTCTGGAAGATTCCTATTCATTTTGATATGACGGCTGGGGCTATCGTCCAGTCATATCAGAATTGCGACACTACCCCCCTTTGACTGGATGATAGGGCTTCTATTGCCTATACGCACGGAGGAACTTGGCATGCACTTGGTTGATGATCCAACTGCTAGTGGGGTCCTTGATAGTATATGCATCCACACCTGTCTTTTCAATAACTTCGAATGGCCCAATCCAGATGCTGGCCAACTTGTGTTTCTGGCCAAACCAATGTTGGTCATGGAAGAGAACCATATCACCTTCCTTGAACTGCGCCAATCCACTATGACATACTTGATCAGCAGCCTGAGTCCTAATCTCTTTTGCTAAGTTGAAGGAATATGCTTCAGTCTGCAAATTGATCAGAATGTTTAAAAGGTTAGTCAAATAATGGTGGGGTACCATTCCGCCAGTGTCTTCTACACACGAATAAAGTAACGCTAGAAGAGCTGGGTGTCAGCTGTAAAGCAGTTGGAATGGGCTTTTCCCCATGGTGGAAAGGTAACTGATGTTATAGGCGAACACAGTAGTGGAAAGAAGGGAGGTCCAATCAGATGGTCAATCCATTACTAATTTGTGTAGGATATTCACAAGAGTCCCATTCACTCGTTCAACCATTCCATTAGATTTGGGGTTGTATGGGGTCATTAGAACCCCGCGGATTCCCATGAGCTCATTCAGTTTGGAAGAAGATGTGAAAGGTGAAGTTAGTTCCGTTGTCAGTGAGAATAAACTGAGGACATCCATGTCGCTGAATAAGACACTTCATCATGAACTTGGCCACTGTAACTGCCCCTAAATCTTTTATTGCCCTTGCTTTGACCCACCGGGTCAAATGTCAATAGCCACAAGGATATACTTACACCGGTTAGCTCCTGTTGGCAAGGGACCAACAACATCCAAGGACACAGTATGCTAAGTAAAGTGTGGTTTCACTACTTGATATGAAGTCTTATGGTGAAATGGCTTCTTCACTTGGCACTGATGGCAACAGGAAATGGTTTCAAGCACATCGAGTTCATGCTTTCCCAATAGTACTGAGGGCGCAACAACTTCATTTTCTTATGCACCCTGCATGTCTGACTGCCTTGTGGGCACTCATAATAATTCTTGACTGGGCTGAGGGTCGTAAAAATTCACCATGGAATCGCCGATCTGCTTATATAGTTCCCCATTCCGTTGGAAGGTATTCACTCTCATTTTGTTTAACGCTTTGATCACTTGGGGAAGTTCATCGTCATATTTTCCACTGAGCATTTTGTCAAACATTATGTCACTTATATCTGCTGTAACTGCAATTGTTGGCAATCTTGATAAGCGATTGGCATTTTGGTGCTTTGCTCCTGGTCAATGAAGAATTTTGAAATCATAAGCTTGCAGCTTAAGAGCCCATTGGGCTAGCCACTCCTCAGGCTCTTTCAAGTTCTGAAACCAGCGCAACGATGAATGATCCATTACAACCTTAAACTTTACTCCATGCAAATAGACTCAAAGCTGCTTATATGCATAAATCACCGCTAAGCACTCTTGCTCAGTTATGGTGTAATTTCATTCATGGCAATTCAAGCTATGACTGCAGTATGCCACGGGGTGCTCCTCCCCTTATCGTCCTTCTGAGAAAGGACTTCCCCAACAGCAGAAAGTGATGCATCCATCTGCACTATAAATTCCTTATCGAAATTAGGGTAGCATAACACGGGTGCACTAATTAGCGCCATTCAAAGTGTATCAAAGGCACATTGGCGCTGTTCCATCCATTTGAACATGAAATCCTTCTTTAGTAGCTCAAACAGTGGACCACCAATGCAACTGAAATTGGGTATGAAGCATCAGTAATAACCTGCCATCCCCAAAAACACCTTAATGTCCCGCTTACTAACTGGCTTAGTCATCTTCTGGATAGCCTCCACCTTGGTGGGTTGAGGTCTCAGCCCAGTTGCATCCACCACAAAACTGAGGTACTCCAGCTGATACTTGAAGAAGTGGCATTTCTGGGGCTTGATCTTAATATTGGCCTCAGCCAGTTGGCAAAATACCTCTTCCAAATGGGTAAGATGGTCAATGAATGTGCAAGAGAAGACATTTATATTATCAAGGTACACGAGTATACACAACAGCTTTAGATCGCCTAGAATGGTGTTCATTAATCTTTGGAACGTAGTGAGGGCATAACATAGCCCTTGCGGCATCCAAGTTGGCTGGAAAAGCCCTTTGGAGGTGATTATGGCGCATTTTTCTTGTTCTGCCATGGGCAACTCAATTTGCCAATAACCAGATATTAAGTCCATTGCTGAGAAGTATCGAGCTCCACCTAACTGATCCAATGCATCATCAATCCGTGGCAGAGGGTATGAGTCTTTTTTGGTGACACTATTGAGCTTCTGGTAGTCAATTACTATGCAGTTAGTACTGTCTTTCCTTTTAACAATTAGGACAGGTGACGCCCATCGACTCTTAGATGGTTTGAGCATCCCCTGCTCTAGCAGCTTGTCAATTTCCTCAGTGATGACTTCTTCAGCTGCCCTTGATTGGCAGATTGGCCGAGACCTGATGGGGGGATGATCCCCAGTATCCAGTCAATGAACAACCCCCCAAGTGCACCCCAAATCATGATTGTAAGCTGCAAAAACCTCTTTATATTTTTGAAATAAAGCTTCCACCTGATTTTTCTGATCTTCTGATAACCCCATAAGATTCTCCCGTGGCACAACCGCCATTACACTGGGAGGCAGCTCAATGGGCAGACTGAATTCATCTAAGGAACTGAACTCATGAACCTGGTTGATCTTCTCAACTGGGTTCAGATGTAAATACACTATAATCTGATGCAGGCGGATTTGGGGTGGTCCGCTCTGAAGATTTGCTATCAATATCTTGATTTCTTTATGGCCTGGAAGTATGATGCCTGGAGCCACATGGGGCTCAAGCTGCGATTGCTGATAAGGGCTGATAATCTCCCCGTAGAGCCCAGCTGGCACTTCCACCTCTAACTCAGTGTCTACTATTACTTGGTGTCCAGAGGGAATGGATATAGCTCCAGCTGCTCTAAGCGGTAGCCCCTGATATACATATATCTGATGGGGAAGGGCCCAAGTTTTCCCTTTCAATTGATGATAGTGCACTGGAATCACCCCATCGCTGTAGTTAAGGTTGATTTGTCCCCTATGCACTGAATCCTTTGGCACTCCTCTGGAGGTAAATAAATTGGGATTCGCTGTCCCAAAATAGTGAGGGTCTCTTCTATCATGTCAACAACAGCTCCATAGTGTCACCCAAAAGCAGTTCCAATTAACAGATCATAGTGGCTATTTGGTAATACTACTGCTGGAGCCACCACAACAATGAATCCAAACCGCAAGGGAAGCGCACTATATGTCCTTCAGAGACTGTGGTTTCTGCCCCAGCAGTCCCATACACCATCCGGTGGTCTATGTCAGGTTTAAAGATAACTTTGCCACCAACTTAGTGGAGACAATGTTAACAGGAGCACCCGTATCAATAATAGCACATACTCGGGTTTTGCCTACCACAATGTCACAGTAGGTGCACTCTGAGTAAGATGAATTCTGGCTATTTACTACGTGTACATTCAGAGGTTCACGTTTTCCCAAAAAAGTTTATAATACTCGCACCAACTGTAGGGTACTTTGTTATAATAGCATCCACTGGAAAGGCGACCTCTACTCCTTTTAGAGACAACGCATCTGCGAATGGTTCTAGCTGGTCTGATGGACTTTGGTCAAACATTAGGCAAGCATAAGGCTTTGGCTGCTCCAGAAACCTTGTGTTCGCCCTTTTCTTTGACTTGGGTTTGAGACAGCACATTTACTCCCCCAACTGGCTGTTGGTAGAGGGAGGTATCGTCATACTAGGAGGCTTCTGTGCAATTAGTACATTAGCTTCAGGTGGGACGTATGAATTTGAGATAGAGGAGGTAGAGAGTCCCATCTCTACTCTGCTCTGACTTTTTCTTGATAACTTTGATCCTGTGGTATATAAGGGATCCGTTGATTATGGCACCATTGTCCCATGTGCCCAGTGCGACTACAATTAAAACAGCTTACACCATAGGTCCTACGTCTGTGCTAATATAGGTTGGCCCACCTGGAAGGGTATTCCAAAGATGATCAGCGTAACCAGACCCACATTGGAGAACATCTGCTGTCAATCAGTATATTTAGGGTCAAAGTGGTAGTTGGTCAGTTGTCAATTAGCAGATATGGGATGGATGTTGGACTGCGGGGAGTAACCTGGCGAAACCTGTACCAACTAATTGACTTTCCCAAAATTAGGGTCAGCAACGGCAACAGTGCAAATCTGTTCAATGTTGGGTGGCGGGAAAGATACAGCTAAGCGATTTACAAACTGAACAAGTTTAAGAAGAGGTACATCGACCTCCAACAATGGCGCCATGATGTTGAAAAGCTCAGGGTATGGTTTTACCGCAGAGGACATAGCAATGCATACATCAACTTCAGATAAGATCCTGCCCCAATCAACACATGGGCTTCCACTGTAAAACGCTCAGCAAATGTGGTGAGGGTCTCATTTCACTGAAACCTAATGGTCAAGAACTCAGCTTTCTGCTGTGACATTTTTGCAGTTCTGCCAAACAACCTTAGCACCGTCTTCTTAACTTCTTGATAGGTAACGGAACTATCTGGAAGATAACAAACCACTTGATCAGCGCTTCCAACATTCAAGGTTGAGATTAACAGTTTTGCCCTTTGGTGGTCCAAGGTTCCTTCAGTTGCAAACTCAAATCGTCAAAAGAACCCATTAATATTTCCATCGCAATCAAATGGTGGCAGATTGTCACAGCAAACTTCCTGGATCAGCTCATCTTGTTTTTTAAGCACAGTGTCCAAGGCAAGTTTCAATTCCTCATATGAAGCAGCCCCGGCATCTCGTGCAGATTTTCTATCAAAGCAACCAGACTGTGGCATAGCAGGCAATCGGGTTTTATTATTTGTATAACTAATCAATGGGTCCCCTGTAGTGAGCACCAATGTTATAAAATCGGCAGTATCAATAGATATATCGGCGGACTTTGCACAGGGTTTGACCCACTGAGCAATCAGGACCAACAATATGAAGATCATTGTCCTTGAAACAACAAAAAGCAACTTAATATAAAATATGGAGCACTAGCTCCCACAACCTCTTTTATTTAATATGCATAATCCCGTGGATTCTTTTTGTTTCGCTTTTCTTCTACTTACTTAACAACAACCCTCCTCTTGATCGCCCATCTCGCTTATATTACAGAGGCTTGGATGATACCACTCTCATAGCTTGGACTTTTCAGTTCCACCAATTCTCCTTGTTTCAGCTGGTTATTCTTGAATTTACTATCGCCTTAATAGTAGGCGATTTAAATTGTAATCATCAAAAGTCACCATCACCTTCTTTAGAGGTGAACCAATAATAAACCATTATATCCAATACAGCCCATTAAATTCCAATATCGCCTCATTTTGAAGCACTTAGATTACCATTACCAGTTTGATTCTGGCAGATTCCTATTCATTTCGCCATGATGACTGGGGCTATCATCCAGTCATATCAGAATTGCAACAGTAGTGTTCTTCATTAATAGGCAGAAAAGGGGCTTGCTAAGCTGAGTAAACTTTGGGATGAACTGATGAAATACCCCATCATGCCCAGAAATACTTGAATATCCTGTAGATTCTTAGGAGGCATTTTTGATATGGCTTCAACCTTGTCCTGTAATGGTTGAATTCCTTCTTGGTAAATGGCGTGTCCAAGGTAAATTTAGCTTCCTATGAAAAAAATGCACTTGGGTTTTAATTTGATGTTGAACTCGCATAAGCGTTAAAACACTTCCTTCAGGTGAGTCAGATGTTCGTTGAAGGTCTTTTAAAACACTGCGATGTCATTGAGTTAGACAAAGGTTCAACCTAACTTCAGATCCTGCAAGATGTGGTCCATGGCTTGCTGGAAAGTTGTGGGCGCGTTGCACAACCGTTAAGGTAGTTAGGTGGGTTGAAATACCCTCACTGCAAATAAGAGCGTATTTCTCCTGATCTTGGGGAGAAAGGTCCATTTGCCAATAGCAGATAGTCAAGTACATGGCGGAAAAGAAGTTAGAGTTAGGGAGTTGGGTCAGGGCGTCATCAATGTGGGGGATAGGACAGCTATCCTTTTTCGTGAGGTTATTTAATTTTCAGTAATCCATGACTTCAATGACCTCCGTTATTCTTTTTTATTAGAAAAATGGGGAAGACCAAGGGCTTTATGAAGGAACTAGTAACCCCTCGTCTAATAAATGCTTATGCTCAGTCCTCATTTGCTGATCTTCCACCTTTAATTTTCAATAATGTTGCGACCGGATGGGAAAGCATAACCCACATCAATGAAGGGGTTCCAGTCCTCCATGTGGCCATAATCTTTAGAAGACTTAGAGAATATGTCACTATAGCCTTCCCATATAGTATAGACTTTTTCAAGCACATATGTGGTGAGCTCATCCAAGATATGGACTTTGGGTAAGGTACATAACAGGTTATCAGTTGCAAGCTCATTTATAATGTAGAGCCAATGAAGTGAATTTGTTTAATACCTTCCACAGGGATTAATAAGCCTCTGCCAATATCCTGGTGTTTTCTTACAACAAGGTACTTGCTGGTGAGGTTCCTCAACAGAATACAAAAAAGGCCTCTGGTAGGCTGGGTCTAGTATACCAGGTAATACCTGAGGCTAACAGGCTAACTTCATCAATACTTATGAGGTGTAACAAGCTGTGGTGTGTGATTTGGAGTGTGATCTTTGTGACAACCACTAGTTGTTTACCTGGATTAATCACTACCTCATCCAAAGCATAGAAAGGAATACCGTACCTAACATCCACTGAATTGAGAATTTTTTTGTATTTTTCCCTGAGGTGGTATAATGTAAAGGCAAAGTTAAAAATGGGTATTCATCCAGGCAGGAATATTCGTTCTTGCTGTATCTTTATTAGATAAGACTAAAGGGGATTTGGAGTTTAAGTAACAAGTGGAAACCTTGCTTCATGGTGATTATTACCTCATACTCAATCATTAACTGGGTACCTATGAGCATAACATAGGTGTTGTTGTCCAAGGCCACTGTGGGAGCTGACAATATAAGCTTTTCAATCCAAATAGACAAGGAGGAGTAGGCTCCAATAGCACGGGTGTTGTTTGAGCTTGCAGTTCCAAATTCTTGATCATACTCTAAGTCAGGCGCCAGACTGATATTCTTGATCATCTTGGAAGAGAGAGCGTTCATGGGAGTTCCAGTGTCCAAGATAGCCCTAACCTGGACTTTTTGAAGGATCCTTCCACCTTGGTGAGTGTTCCTCCAAAGTTAGGTGACAGATATAAGACCTCCTTGAGCTGGAAGGTGGAGGTTAGAGTATGAGAAGTCTATGGGTAACTCTCCAAGGTGGACTTCATGGTGTGAACCTGCTGTAGAGGTTGAATCAAGACAGTTGGGAGCTGATCAGCATCACTGGCAGTGTCAATAACCGCACAACACCCTAGAACTTGGCTGAGGTGCATGTCCTCAGGTATGGTGGTCTCGTCTACTCCTCCAGTGTTCAACCGATCAGGAACCTCCACTTAATGGTGCTCCTAGTACGTAGTAACCGGCATTCTCATAACCCCTTATAATTCATCCCCAGGGTATTTTCAACAAAGGGCAAGGAAGAAATTGATGTAGGGGAGTCAGGCACATGAGATTTGTCAGCAATAGGGGTGCCTATCCCTACGCCAACATCTCTTTTCCCTGATCCTCAATGGCAGCTTTCTTCTTCAAGAACACAGTCTCATAGTGCCCAACCTTGTTGTCTTAGGCACACAGGGAACATTCAGACTTCTTAGATTCTGTTTTTAATCCTCAGGGCCCATAATACGAAGGGTCTCCTTTTTATCTTCAATAACAAGGTCTAGGACTTTGGCTATTGATCCTCAATGGCCAGAACGCGGGGTCCAGATACTACTTCATGAGAAAAATCAAGCTTATAGAAGTCAGCGACATCTAGCAGAGCCTCTTTTATATCCTGGACGTTGCTGAAATAACGTTTGATTGAAGTGATGTGCATCACCAAAGGAGTGTGAGACGCCAAATTTAGTCAAGATAGCGGAAACAGCGTCGTCCATGGTCAACATCTTATAAGTTAACAACATCTGCACTTTAATATAGAACTGTTCCACATATGCAACCACTGACTCTCCTTTTCCTATGCTAATGCGCATGAAAGCTTGATTCGTCATATTTAAGCTTTGTTTTTGTCCAAACTCATCAATGAGCGCCTCCTTAACCTCAGACCAGGTGCTAAGGGAATCCATATGCAGCATCATCACATCCTGGGCCATGCGACTCAATTAAGAGAGGATATGTTTGACCTTCTGATGGTCAGTTGCCCCTTCCATAGCAGCTTTATAGACATTTAAGAACTAAGCGATGCTACCATCTCCAGGGATAAACTTGTCCTTAAAAGTTAGTTTGAATGAAACATGGCCACCCCCAGTGAGGATATGGAGCGCAGGAGCATCTGGCCCCATGGTCTATGAGCAAAGATCCAACTGATCAAAGGAGTGGGAGAGCCGATTGAGCTGGTCTTGGATAGCTTCAAGCCTGGAGTTCATGGAGGTGACGCGCTTTTAGGAGGAGGATTTACATAAAGCCAATCTGGATTCTATCCCCAGCTTGTGAGTTTCTAGTTCTATAACCCAACTCTCCTGAGCCTTGAATTTAAAACGTAGTCGTAACACAAGAGAGCTTAGGTTTTTTTGTTTAACTTCCACAACCCCCACGCGCTTTTTGAGCTCCTCTTTCATCTGCTTAAACCATTCGTCATCAAAAGGTAGGATCCTTTCATATTTAAGTCACTCTTAATCTGTTAATAACTGCGCTCAACCTGCATCAATCAACTGTGCACATCCTTCAACAGTGTGGGCCCTTCAAGAGAGGTCTTGACCCCTTACGCTTCTTTTTCACATTTGCTAACACGTCGGGCATAATATTTGGTATTTCCAAGTGAAGCTTTAAGGGATAGCTCTTTTTCCAGTTGAGCAATATTGACCTCTAGAGCGGGGGTAGCCCTAGAAGGTTCTTTCAACAGATGCTGATAAAGTTCTTCAATACAGGACAAGGCTTTGGCTAGTTTCTGCTCCATAGCACCTACATGTTGTTCATTCCCAGGTTGAGGGGTGGATGCATGCGCTAAGAGATCTCTGTGAGTTTACTCTACATGATTTTCAAGTTTTCTTAGCAAACTCCTCAAGTAAAGAGTGGGTGCTAGCAGAAGACACGTTTAACTCATCATGGAAGATCTTCATAGCCTCATCTACATACTTTACTTCGCCAGTATCCATGGTGGTGAGCCGCCCATGCAACTAAATAATAAATTTGCGGTTTTCCTCCACACCATATTGCGCTGTTCCATATATAGAGGTCAGATTGTATAAATTATCATAAGCTAATCTTAAAGAACCATGGTTCGCCAGGTGACGGTGAAACTCCTTATGATGGACGCCTAACAGGTGTACCATGTGAACCAATGCAGGATGGGAAAATTTGTGGAAATAGGTAGTCAGATTAGTAAGCTGACTATAGGCTTCAGGCAGAGTATAATCTCATAGAGGTACATTAGACGGTCCTCTACAGAAGAACCTCGTTCTCGTGAAGCAATATCTCCAGGGTTTATTATGGCATGAGTTAAGTCCCTCACAACTTCAGCTGCAGGCCAGGTAAGGCGGTGATACTCTGGTATAAATTCATTTAAAATGCTCTCCTTCAAAAGATATGGTTGGGGCTATCTATACGGTCATAATCTGCCCCATCTCTTTTTCTTACCCATCTAGTAACACTTTCAGCGGGTGCGCCTCCATTTTAGTGATGTAAAACGTGTGGTATACAGGAACCCCTGTAGTGAGCACCACTTTGTGGAAATCCTGCTTTCTAATGCTCGAATGTGCCAATTTTTGGCAGGATTTCACAAACGATTTTGTTTTATTTAATTGTGCCAATTAATATGGCATACTCACTATATCAAACTTACAATAATTTAAAAATATACTATTACCAAGTAAGAGCTTAAGTGAGAAAGAGCAATACTTTGTTAAATGCCTTCCCCTAGTATTTAGAATCATTGAAGGCTAATAGAGGGATCAGAATTAAATTTGGTTTTGGAATATCAAGGCTTAAACATCTAATGATTTGACCAATCATTCTTGATAAATTCTCCTCACCTTTTCTGGGCTTGAACCAATATGATTGGTCCACCGCAGGTAAGATAAAACTATGGTGCAGAGATTTAATATGGTGCACACAATCATTCATTTTAAATGTAAACTTCTCACTGCTGATCTCCACTGGATTTGGCTCATAATTGATTCTTGGGAGCCCCTCCAACTCAGGTGGCGCATTCCACCAAGGGTCGGGAGAGACAAGGTTGACTTGATCTGCACTGATCAATAGGAGGTGAAGAGTAAAATGATTACTCCAAGTCAAATCATTTTGCTGAGATTCAGGCGATTTTGTATGCATAAGTTTTGGACTATTTTCGCTAAAACATTCTTCTTTCAAAGCTGAGTGGGCAATTGTCCAACATATCTACCATGCTCTTTGCAAAAGTCTGTTTAAAGTTTTTCAAAAGGTATATTCCCAAATGGCTCTACTTGGCTTTGTTTGATTCCCATTAGCAACTTTTCCATGGAGAATGTTGTTGAATTTTAGGCGTTAGAGATGCTCACTGGTGCCTTTCTTACCTTAATTCCAACAATTTAAAATATAAAATATAAATTTATTTGAGGTAAGCTGACCAGGGGATGGACATTACCAAAACAAAAACAAACAAGCAAACCAAAAACATGAACAAATGCCCTAAAAGAGCGGTGAGGCAACAAAACAAAAAAGAAAATAACCTACCAGGTGTAGTAGCGGTGGACCGCTTATTCCACCACGGTGGAGGGGGATGGGGGATCAGGCGGAATATCAATTTCATCTTCACCATTGAATAGGCGGATCAAAGCTGAGAGCAAGGGGTTGGGGCATCCACAGGATGCGGGTTGAGGTGAAAAGATAAGTGTTAAACTTGGTATTGATAATTTGGGCCTGGAGCAAAACCTCCAGGAGGTTGGAAACATGGTGTTCAGCTTGTATGTGTGCGTCAGGAAGCATCGTAAAATTTTTCATATTAGCTCTGGTTATACACATGGTGGGGGAAAATTTTTCCAGTGCTGTAACATGATTGACAGCAGAGGTTGCAGTTTCCATTAATTTCTTGAATCCACTTTTGCATCCTCAGGAAAGTCAGGACGGAAACAGGTGATGTGAAGCCCTTTTATAAATTCCATAACAGAAGTGCCATGGCATTGTGGAGATGGAGACTATTGGGTGAGGCCACTGCAGCCTCAGCAAACTTATGGTCACTCAAGAAAGGGGTAGCGTTGGGTCTGGGGACATAACTCTTGGATAGGAATGGGGCATCAAATTCTGAAGATAGATACGGTTCCATATTGGTTGAAAAGTCTGGAGGTGGAACAATTTCCCCAAGTTAGTTTCTATTATCCGATAAGTCCCAGAGATTTTGGTTGAGTGTGATTGAGTTGGTGAGACATGGCTGTGGTTGGGTAAGTTTTGGGTCAGGAAATTGTTTGGTTTGAATTTGGTTCCAAACCTGCTCCCAATTGGGTAGATTGTGGGAAATTTGGCCATCTTGGGCTTTGGTTGCAAAGGTTTGCTGATTTTTGAGCGTTCAGCTGGAGGGAGTGGGGGTAGCCAAAATCTCCACTCAAACGCTGTTTTTGTGGCCTCATGTGTGGTCATGGTGGTTTTCACATTTTTTGAACTGTGACGACAGGCCTTTTTTAAATGGTCTAACTCATGGCAGAGGGGGCAAACTGTGCAGCCATTGTTGATGCGAGCCTAAAAGAAGTGATCCAGTGCATATGGAATATAGGCACGTTGTGGGATGTTCTGGGCTTTGGTTGGTTGGGCGGGGGGGGGGGGTAATGGTGGCCATTGCCTGAGGTGCCACTGGTCACTCAGCACCACTTGGGACAAGGAAGTGAGGATGGGGTTTGTGCCATATTTGAACAGCCCTGTCATCAATTCTTCATAGAGTGTGTGGGGAGGGGGAAGGTGTGATGGAAGGTTTGTAAAAGTCACCACAGATGTGGTATCACTGGGGAGCCATGTACAGGTGGTGGTAATGGGTGTGTTTTTATATACAGGGCGTAGCTGCTGCCACAGCTGCATCCTCTTTGGTGGGAAAGCCTATATCAAAATAGCCCTTATGAGGGTGGAAGGCAATAAACCCAGCAGGTGCAAAGGTGGCCATTGCCAGCTCAATTATCACTTTGTTGGCACATGGGAAAAGATGTCCATACTTGATGTGGAGGCAAAAGCGAATATTGGATTGGGGTAGGGCTAAGGGGTGGGTTGGGTGGGCTCACACTAGGTGTAATAATAAGTCCCTTGGAGGGACAAATTAGCCCAATGTATTAGGCGGGCTGGATGAGCCAGTCTGCACACGTTTGCCTGCAGGGCGGTAAACGCTATCAGGTGGAGCACTGCTACCCCACACTGGGGAAGCAGGTGGTGGATCTGCAAATATAAATGGAAAACTGATGTGGTGTAGGTGGTGATGAAAAATTAATGGTTACTTTAAATCAAAATTGCTTGAAAGTGATGCCTTAATTCCAACAATATAACTCAGTGGATTTTTGCACCACAGATATTAAAATTAACAAACACAAATAAATACTAAAAGGTTGTGTTTTATTTATTTTATTAGTGGTCGCAAGGGGTAAAAAGAGAACACCCTTAATAAGTTAATTTTTAGTATTTAAAGTGTCAAGGCTTGAAGTTCAAATTGTTTAGTAAAGTCCAAATTAGGGAATTTGGGTTTTTGACTTATTGGAGCTTTTGAATCTCAGCTCGCTTTGACATAACATCCAATGGAGGTTCAAGAGTAGGTATGACATGGCCGTGGGGTGATATTTTATAAATTTGAGCCAATCACCTTGGCGGAAAATAGTTGTACCTTGAGGGACCTCCTCCAAGGCTATAAAAGGGGGTGTTTGCAGCATAGGTGCGTAAATTAAATTGGAAGTAAGCCTGAGAGGAACCACCAATGTACTCACTAGTTTCGCCGCATAGTTGAGGAAATTCGACTACTTAAAATAGAGCTATTTTCACAAATAGTATTAGTAAAAGCGTTACCCCAATTTGAGGGGTTCCACCAGGAATTGACCAGAGTCTTTTAGCCAATTTTTACATTATTCACCTTCAAACCACTCTTATTGATGTATCAGACTTGTAATTGTATGGCAACAGTCCCAATTTGTGTAGAGTCATAGATGAAGCTATCTTACAAATGTTTTGAGCAAACTTGTTTCTTCCCCCAGTAATCCTTGTCTCAAAATCCTTCTTGCCAATTGTATCTTTCTTTGTGTAGCTTTATTGCCAGCGAGTAACCTCTCTCACCTGTTTAAAGCCCCTTCCAATGGCTGCTTCCACAAGCTAAATGGCCTTCCTTAGTTGACCAGGACAGCGCGCCTGGTGTCAAGTCTTCTTAGGTTTATCTAATCTCTAACAGGGTCTTGACAGTTGAAACTTATACAAGGTTCACATTTCTCCTCCAGTCACTCTTCTTCAGGTTACACCCATGCAATCTCACTCTCCTCCCCCTCCTGAAGAAGAAGCATCAAGCTCCGGCAACGATGGAGCTTCTGAAACAATAAATGAAACTTGCTAATTCCTTTTTTGTTACTTATTTTTTCCTTTTTAAAATTCTTATTATTTACTATTTTTCATTATATAATTTTTCTTATTTTTTTTTCTAATTTTTGTTTTCTTTTCTTTTCTTTTTTTAATTTTAATTTTAATTTTAATTTTATTTTTGTTTTTTTCTTTTTATTTTATTTTTATTACTTATGATATTATAGAAGAAGCTTAGCGTGGTCTTGGACCATCTAGTACTAAAAAAAAGCTTAGCGTGGACTTAATCTACAACCCAACCGCCTTGATCCTTAATGGGGTATACGTCTTAAGACAATTTCTCCAATACAATAAATGGACCTTACCAAAGCAAGGCCAACTTGTGCGCGTGGCCTGCAGTATGAGTGTCACAATATAATACCAAGTCTTATTCCTAGAACTTGGACAAAGAAGCTTGAGTAAAGTCATCGTAATTCTTATGACTTATGTTACATCTTATAAGGTTCTGATAAGCCTCATATTGAAACTTGATTAAGGACTTTGCCAGTTGTTCAATATATCTCATGTAACTAACTGACTCATTTGAATTGAGCGTGGAATATAATAATGGGGGTAGAACTTTCTGTCTACCATATAGAAGCCAAAAGAGAGAGTGTATTATGCTGCTATGATGTCATATGTTGTACACAAACACTGTAGCGCTAATGAAGGTAGCCCACTATGAAGGTGCCGCAGCTGCGTTTTTCAAATTATGCCAACTAGGGTGCCATTAACTCGTTCTAACAACCATTAGTCTCAGGGTGGTATGGTGTCAGCAAAGCTCCTTTGATGTACATCAATTCAATCAAGCGTTGATCCATCTGTGCAGTAAAATTTGTTTCATTATACATCATGATAATATAAAGACATCTGTGCTTGTAGATAATACAATTTATGATGAACTTGGCAGTTTTCAGGGCCCCAATGTCTTGTATTCTTTTGTTCCCCCATTTTGTCATAAAGTTGATAGCAACAATGATGTATTTGTTTCCCAGGGTACTCATGGGCAAGGAGCCAACAACGTCAATTAATATGGTATGCCAAGCCCAGTTGAATTTGATTAATCTATACTTAACATATGACTTCATGAGCTTAGTGATTTGGCAGGAATGGCTTTTTCATTTACATCTTGAATTTCAAATTGCATGTAATCCCAGTAGTAATTGGAACTAATTAATTCCAGCGTTTTGGTCAATCCTCCATGTCCAAAGGCCTTGTGGGCCTAAGTAATAATCTATCCATTCAGAAGGCTTTGAGAAAATTCTTTGCTGTCCATAAGGCTTGCGTTTTTAAAGACTCCATTCCATATAGTATCAAGTAATCTCTCTTGATCGCATTCATTACTTCAGGTGGCTCATCCTTATATTTCCAATTAATCCTTTTTACATAGAGCTCATTAGCCAAGCTGCTCATAATGGCCACAATTAAAAGTCACAATAGTCCATCTTTGTTTTATTGGGCTGCTCTGGCGCTGTAAATAATTTTTGTATTTGTACGCTTGTATTTTAGAGCCCAGGAGGCTAAATGTCCTTCAGGATCCTTTAGGTTTGGAGCCAGCATAATGAGCTATGATCCGTCACTACTTGAAACTTGGTGCCATGAATTACACCCAAAATTGTTTACAAGTTTAGATCACAATAAAACGCTCTCGTTTTTATCACTGTATATCTACGCTCATGCTTACTTAGCATCCTGATGCAATAAGTGAACAGAGGATCCTCCCCACTAACCCCAATCTGGGATAACACGCCCCAAATCATGGTCAATGAGGCATTGATTTGTACAGCGAATTGCTTTATAAAATTTTGATTTAAAAGACAGGCGCCTTGATCAGCATATTCTTCAATATCTTAAAGGCCTGCTGACTTTTTCTGCATAGAAAGACAAAACCCACTTGCAGCAAATGTAATAGGGGCTCAGAAATTGTTTTAAACCCTTTAATGAATCTTCTATAGTATCCCATCATTCCTGATAATACTTGAACATCTCTTATACTCATTGGGGCTTTCATGTTGTTTCTGCATCTACCTTTTCGGGGCTGAGGCTGCAAGCCTTCAGGATCAATGGAAAATCCCAGATATTCCAACTGTTCTTTCAAGAATGGCATTTTTGAGAACATATCTTCATTTTAGCCTTCTTGGCCACTCAAACACTTGTTCAAGATTCTCCAGATAATTGAAAACGTCAGCGAAAAGACATTAATATCATTCAGGTACAACAGTACACAGGGTAATTCAAGATCCCTTAAAATGGTATTCATTGTGTGCTGAAAGGTCACTGATGCATTTACAGCCCCTGTGGCATGCATGTTTGAGGGAATAGACCTTACGCCACTATTATTGCACACTCCTCCTATTCCTCTTTAAGAAATTCAATTTTCCAGTATCTGGAGATAAGATACATTGCACAAAGTACTTCGCCCCTCCCAGATGGTCCAAAGCGTTGTCAATTTTGGGCAATGGATATGAATCCATTTTTGTAATGACACTGAGGCGACAATAGTCAATTACAACTTGACTGCTGCCACCTTTTTTCTTAACTATAAAAACTGAGCTGGCCCATGGGCTTTTTAGGTCATGGTATTTCACTTTTCCGTAATTTTTCCAACTCTTCCCTGACTACTTCATCACTAGCTTGGGAACGCCAAATTGGCCTCATCCTAATAGGCACATGGTCTCCAGTATTAACGAAATGTTTTATAGCCTTTGCACAACGTAGATCCTGGTCATCTTTGGCAAAAATTTTAGTGCACATTAAAACAATTTCAGGCCTTATTATTCTGTTACTTGGATAATCCATTAAATGATTCTTGGGGTATCACAGCATGCGCCCCAATGTTCTCAGTAGCTAATCCAAACTCAGAAAATCACCAAATTTAAAAGCTGTTTTTAGTTCATCCTTCAGAACCAAATGTAAAAAAATGAACACTTGATATTTTTTGACCTTGATATCTTGTCTGGTCAAATTTGCTATTAGGACGCCTTTTTCGCTGTGCCCTGGTATAGGTATTCCAGACGCTACACTGAGTTCCACCCAAGAATAATTCCAATGTAGTATAACCTCCTCATATAATTCTTCTGAAATGTCCAGTGTAGTTCCAGTACTCATAATCAGTTGATGGTCTGGAGCTATAATCACGTTCTTATTCATTCTTAGCAATATTCCTCAATTTTCATTTATGGCAGTTGACATTGGTTAGCTTTGATTTCCCTACTGAGTGTATCTGACTGGTATTATCCCATCAGAATAAGATACACCAATAAAGTTTCAGCAAAGGCTGGTGGGCTTCATATTAAAATAACAGGAGTAGATTATGATTGTTTATTCCAACATTGTCAAGGTATTTTCTTTAAAATCGCACAAAATTCTATAGATCCTTAGAAAATAGTTCAAATTAATGTTGTAGTTAGTGTTGGGGAGCAATATTGTGGGTGCAGCTACTTCCAGCCACTGAATTGCAGCGGCAGGGCACTGTAAGATCCTTCACACTTAATGCCACTGAAGCCGGTGTCCCATATTCTTGATGGTGGTCAATTATAGGAGCAATTTTTAACTTCTTGACCAAATTAGTATAGATGATTTTAATGATAAAGCAATTGTTGAAAATAGCTACAAATTCGATTTTGTTGACCATAATATCAATGTAAGTGCACTTGGAGTAAGAAGAATCAATAGAATTTACTAATTGGTCATAAAAATTCAAAAATTTAAAAGTTTGATTGAGAGTATTTCCAATGCTAGGACATTTGTTGATGAATGTGTCAATAGGCATAGCTATGTTCACTCTCTTCAAACTTGGGGTATCTGATGTACTACTCAGCCCTTTAGGCAGGATATTCTCAATTATATAATGC